>JALGQJ010000005.1:43545221-43707721 GCA_023055345.1 Quercus wislizeni
GTAGGACGGCGCGGCTGCGCCGTTAAGCCGCGCCAAGGAATCGAGAGCTACAAGTGGGCCACTTTTGGTAAGCAGAACTGGCGATGCGGGATGAACCATAAAGGCATACCCCATGGGCTGCTGCTGCATGCCCATGGAGTGCTGCCTTGGCCTTGGCTGCATGCTTGCCCATGGGCTGCTGCCTTGGCCTTGGCTGCTGCTGCTGCATGCCTTGGCTGCCTTGATCTTAGCTACTGCATGCCCTAGCCTTGGCTGCCTCCTTGGCTGCCTTTGCACACAAACAAATGAGGGTTTTTTGGAAAAGGAGGTTATTGGGCATGGCAAGGTGCCCAGGGGCATGCCCGCATTCACGCCACGCCGCATCGCCCCGCATCGTCCCGCACTCCAGCAAAATTGGCTCGTGCCTTTTTCCATTTTTGTGTTCCTAAATTCAGTCCATGATTTTAGAGGAGAATTCCAACAAGCGGTTCGACGTTCCGAGTAGTTTTGAATTTTTTATGATTTTTCCTATTTTCTGGTTTCAGAAAATCATAAAAAATAAAATATGTTGAATCTGGCCTTCAAATTTTGACAGGTTGAAGGTTACATTTTTCTTAGCATGTGTGCAAAAAATTAGGGCAAGACTCCAAGAATTACTCCAAAAAAGACCCATTATTCCTCTTCAACAAATCAATGTTTCCTCATGCCAGAGCGGATTTTTTCCTAAGTGCTCTTTAGGGGGGGAAGAGTTGGAGGTATTCGGCGATGCACATGGGCAACCCCTCTTGAGCTTGGCCACGGGTAGGCATGCTCATGACAAGCCCTTAGGCACCCGACCTCGCGTGCTCCACGGCGCGAGGTGGGACCTAAATGCATCGCCGTGGTGGACCCAGGTTGGTATTTCACGTGTACGTGGTATAGCTGCCGCGCACTCTTGCAACGCGGATGGTGTTAGTTTCACCCATTGCTGCGCGAAGCAAGTTCCTTGCGACAATTGGGCTTGTGTGTGTCTTTCTTACTACACGATTGCGTGGTAGCAGAGGCGACGGCGACGACGACAACGGCGATGACGACGACGGTAGCAGCAGTAGTGTCCCTCGATGTCCCTCGATGTCCCTTATAGTTCCTATGTGTGGTTGGTGAGCCATGCAAGCTTGGTATAGCTTGGGCATGCTTTCGCAATGCTGATGGTGTTCGTTTCACCCAATTGCTACGCGAAGCAAGTCCCACGGCGACCATCGGGCCTTTGCGTGACGACGACCCATCCTCACAGGCACGTGGTTTAATAGTGTTGTCCTTCACGCCCAGCGGTGCGGACTCGGTGCCACTCGATGCTTCCTCATGCACGGCAGGCCTCGCAGTGTGTCGTTGTGGGGTACGTTTGGAGGTCTCTGTAGCCTCCAAAAGTGAGTTAGTAAAGCGAATACCACTCAAAGGATTCTTTAATTCCTGGCAAATGTAAGCCAACTCTTTCATTCTTGCCTCTGAACTTTCAGAGTTGCAAAGCATTTCTTCTCCTGTTGCCTCTGAACTTTCAGAGTTGCAAAGCATTTCTTCTCCTGTTGCCTCTGAACTTTCAGAGCTTCCTGCAATTCAGGACTAGCAATCTGCAAGAAGCAGAAGGCTCCAATAACCTGGCCATCCATATTTACCCTCTTGTTTGCAGTCAAAAGAGCCTGTACATATCTCCCATTTTGATCAAAGAAAGAAAATGGAAACTTATCTGTGTTTTGCCCTCCAATTGCATTGTGCAAGACAATCATGAATTTTGTCAAAGCATCTGGACCTTTGAGTCGACAGCAACTGCCAAAAACCTCTCCAACTAACATTTTTCCTACGATGTCCCCTCGGGCCCACCTAGTGAGCTTTTCCATAGCAGTGTTCCACTCGGAGCAACACGTATTATCATCTGAAGCAAATATGGGAGGGATCAAAGGATTGGGACTATGATCAATAGCCTTGTAATCACCTTGCATGTTGATAAACTTATCCATCACCACTTTTTGACCACTAACATCTTGACCAACAAAACAAACTCCTACTATATTATCTGTGTAATCCTTGCTATAGCAAGCATTGACTACCACAAATACAGCCTTCTTATGATGCTCAGGGCCAAATGTCCTCAGTTTTATCTCTACATTCCTATCTTCTTCACCTGCATTGATTAAACTAAAGTGATATACAAAATGTTATCAAAACCAACTCCCATCCAAGGCAAATACTAAATATTATGTAGAGACAGATAGAAGGTTGCTTCTAAACTCGGATACTAATTGATATATTGTAAACCAATAGTAAGAATAAGATTCTAACATTCCAACCCATAAAACATGGAGATTAATGGTTTTCTCTTTCTCTTCTTGGCACAAGAATCCATTTTTGAACACCAACATCAGTTCTATTTTAGTTTCGTCACTGTGTTGACATTTCTTATGTATATTGGACACCATGCCACTCTCCATGTCTGGATGCTAGCAACATGATCAGCATTAGGTTTTTTAAGGAGAACATAGTGGAAACTTCAACTTTTTAGTAAAACCTACTTATAGTAAGGGATAGTTTCAAATGTCACAATATCTTGCAGATATAATGCAAATATATTGATGCAGCACAAGCAACAACTAAACTTCTGGCAGATTACAAATTTACTCTCTCAAATGGGAGGAATAATTAAAGAGGCAAGCTAACATATAATGGTCAACTGATGAGATTTAGGACATCCCATTCAAACGAAGTCATCACATCATACGTAGAGAAAGTGAGCAACTTCTTGCTTTAAATCTAATCCGCAACATGCACTTCAGATTTTTTTTTAAAAAAAATCAAAATTAATGCAACATACTTGCAGCTTTTATTGTCAGCAAAGAACTCATTTTTTTTTTAATTATTTTAAGATCAATGGTTTTCTTTGTGCCTTTTGATGCAATACAGAATGAACTGCACCAAAACATTTCTACAGGATGCCAATACAACCCCCTTATTAAACTTTTAAAATTGGCAGGAACAAAGACAGTACGTGTTAATCGACTACCTCTTAAAGCTCGAGAAAGAAGCTTGTCTACTGTTTCTTCGTATTCTTTATAAATAAGATCACAAACCAAAGACTTCCCCATAGCTTCTTCAACTGAGAGCCCTGTCAACTCTGCAACCTTTGCATTCCACCCATTTATACAGCCATCAACATCTACAGCAAATATAGGAGCAGTTGCAGTCTCTATCAACCTGACCATTTCTCTTGCAACCGAACTGAGTTCATCCATACCTTGCAACTCCATGTCCCCAAGCTGGGCATATACAACAGCCTCAGGATTGCTTGGCTCAGCATCTCTAAATGAGTCTCGTAGAATAAGCTGCAGAGAGTGGATTGCATCCATTTCTGCTTTCTCCCATGGCAAGTTGCGGCTTTTTACCACTTCCAGAAATGCCTTGAAAAAAGAGCGTGGTTGCATCCTCTGCCCATCATCCTTGTCCTCAGGGTGATGCTTTGCGCCACCCCATTTGATCTCTTTTGCAATGTGGGACCGGAACTAGAACAGGAAATCCCTTTTTGTGATATAAGCAACAGCCATTCCACAAACTGCATCTCCAACTGAGGCTGCTCCATCGTACCCAGCATCACCCAAACTGTCTGTGCTCAAACCTGTGGAATCTCCATGGAAAGCCAACAACCACTATACTATGTCCTTTATCTGGGCCTCAGTTGGGGTCACACCCAGAGGGTAGTACTTTCCCTTGATAGTAGAGGGCTGCCCCATCACACTTCACAAGGTCCATAATACTAGGGCTTTGAGTAACGATCCCAGTAGGTGAGTCACGAAGAAGCATATCACACAAGAGGGTCTGCATCCTTAAAACACGTTTCTCCAACATCTGTGATGACAATTGTAACTCCATATTCAATTGGAGTCCAAAAGCCTGCATTAAGAACTCACAAGCATAGCAAAAAGGGAATGGAATGCACCTAGCAGAACTGTGATGACAAACCACCAAACCCCATAACCTCATTAAACTCCGCCCACCAACTCCTTCCTCATCATTTCCATTGATAATAACCGACATTGCCAATGAGGCAATCGAGCCCATATTAGCCATATACTGAGCATGACAGCCATGAGGAGCACGAAGCGTTGAACCAACCAAGCACAAAGGTTGCATAAGCCTACCATCATGAATCACCCTAACCGGCATGGCATGACAATCCGCAATCATCCTAACCCTATTCTGCTTTAACAAAAACCTCGACACCTGAGGTATATCCGTGGCTAGATAATGCAACCCAATATATGGCTCCAAATCCGGCCTCTTACTCTCTGCCACAACCTCACCATGCTCATCCTCATGAAACTTATACACCATAGCCCTATCATACCCAGTAAGCTCCCTCACACTCTCCACCACAGTATCACACAATAACTTAATATCCCCACCAGGTAATGACTGCAACGAAGAGATCGCTCGGGCAGCCACCTTCTGTGACCGAACCGCCCCGGCAATCGTCAGAGCTGGGTCCTCAGTCCTTGCAAGTTCCAAATCAATCACAATCCCAACATCTATCCTATGCAAAATCGCGTAAAAGGGCTTCCCAAAATTCTTGGAATGAATCCAAACCGGGTTCAACAACGTGATTTCCCTAGCTCCAAACGCCTTCTCAAGCAAATCAGAGCTGGAGTTCGTGAAGAGCGTCCTCACATCAGTCCCAATTGTCAATATCTCGGGCTTTTCTAAACTGGGAACTGACTGAGGCAAAAGAGCAAGCATGTCGCATGCGTTTTCACTATAACCAATTACACTGAAAGAAACTTCGTCTACAGCAATCATAGAACCAAAAGATTGGATATGACCACCCCTTTGGATTTTAGACAAGTAAGCTCTGATCTGTTCCTCAGGTACTGAGTCTGTTATGGTTCTAATGGACTGAGAGTAATCAAAGGACTTACCTGACTCACCAGACTGTTCAAACACGGCGTGAAGACGAGCATCCACTGTGTACTGTGCAATGGCTTTGGGGATTGTGGACTCACTTTGTTGAAGCCTCATGTTTTGAGCTTCGCTATTGTTGGTGTTACTGTTGGTTTTGGTGCTGTGTGAGTGTGTAGCTCTGCCACTTGTGGGTATAAGAAAAGCTAACGCTGGTGGGAATATGAGGCCAGTTGGCATTCATGGTCATGTTCTGTTGTTTGGGAAATGCATGAAAAAAACTGCAGATTTTTTATTTTGCTTTCTGTAGTGGGCCACATCAATTTTTTTTATATGGAAAACTGCAGGGTTTAAAGGCGCTAGATTTAAGTTGATGGACTATCCATGCATTTGGTTAATGCATCAATGGAAAGTTGGTAAGTTGCTGTTGTTCATCCTATTCGTTGATGATGTACATAGTAACATTTTGGGGATAAGGCTTGATTGTTGATGTTTATGGCCCACATAATATTCTAATACAAGTCTTTTGCTCTAAGACCATTTCTTCAGATATTATTCAAGCTTCTTCGACTCCTGACTAAAGGAGAGATAGATCGAAAAGGCCACTGGGTTGTGCTCGGTGGGAGAGCCTCCGATGCTTAAATTAGTACAAACCCCCATATTTCATATATAGATAATGTTTTTTAGTAGTTTTTTTCACATACCTTAGCAAATGGACAAATTGTCCATTTGCTAGGTGACTTAGGTAGCTGTTGGACATAAATGATGGTGATTATTACCCTAATTGTAACGTTATTTGTCTTGGTGTGAAAGTTTAAGGCCTTCGATGATCGTTATTGAATGTGTTGGGCGGTTACACATCTATCTTTGATAGCCTACTAATGACGCAATGACCATCCATTAAGATAGACGACCTTAATAGTTTTTATGGACTCATCAGTTGCCCTTATTCCCGAGTCTGATTTTGCTTTGTGCTAGTCAGGCTTTGGGAATATTCCTGACTTGTTTAGATTCAAACTTCTTTATCTTCAACTACTTTTTTCTTCAAGAATGGTAGTATTTTTGCGACAACTTCTTAGTATCTACCTTTTGAAAGTCTTTTTGGACGTTCAAGGGATCATAGCTTGATCTTGAAAATGAGCTAATTTCTTTGGACGATCATTCTTTATCATTGCTGAGGAGCGAGATGATTTCTTTGGACGACCATTTTTTTTCATTGCTGAAGAGAGAGGTGATTTTTTTGGACGACCATTTTTGATCACTTCGATGCTTCTTCTTTCATTCATTTTCTGGTTGTCACATTTGATATTCTTGATTTGTGTCTAACTTGCGTTTCTGTGAAAATCCTTGTCTGCTTACACTCGTCTAAGGGTATTTAGTCACTTAGCCACTTTTAGGTGACTTACATCTGGTCACGGAGTTTCGTCATTTATACTTCGTCAGCGATTCACATCAGTCTAGCGGAATCTTCCATTTTTTGTTTTTATTTTTTATTTTTCGTGACTTACATCCATTTAAGGAATCTTGTCACTCAGGCTTCGTCAGTGATTTACATCCGTCTTCGCGGAATCTTGTCATTTAGCCATTTTTTGGTAACTTACATCCGTCTAAGGAATCTTGTCACTTAGGCTTCGTCAGTGATTTGCTTCGTCAGTGATTTACATCCGTCTTCGCGGAATCTTATCACTTAGCCATTTTTTGGTGACTTACATCCATTTAAGAAATCTTGTCGCTTGTTGCTAGAAATTAAAGATCCCTTGACGCTATGTCATTTTGGACCTTCTTGAGGGCATGTTGATATCTGCATTAAGTAGCATATGCACTTGCTAAGACTTGGTAGACAAGAATTTTAGAACAATTCATATATAAATTTCTAGCTACCAATAACCTAGGTGGACCTTTTTTCTTATTTCCTTGTAATCCTAGAGTTTTGCCTCTTTCATGATCTATCTAGTAATGCATAAATTTTTGCATGAAACCTTACTAGGTGTAAATTTTTATAGACGTATATAAAAGAGACATAAATAAATGTGTTTCCTTAAATGACGACATTCTTTTGTCACATGCCTCGATCTTTTTATTGTTAGGATCTTTTTACAAACTCTTCTCTTTTCAAGATGACTAGCTCCTCTCTTTTCAAGATTTTTGAACCTTAACATGATACTTCATGTCTAAGGCCTAGATCTCTTTTGTCTTTGATTTTTCAAAGGCGTAAAAACTATGTCCTGTTGTTGCCTCCATTCAAACACGAAGACTGTAATTCTCATTTGTTGATGACTAGAGGAATGCTCTATCATGATTAGAATTTTTTTTTAATTTTTTTTTAATTTTTTTTTGCGTGCTTTGATGACTATGGTCATTGTTGTTTGTAATAGCAATTCCCTCTTCCTTCTTCTTTAGTTGTACGCTTCAGTCACTTCTATAGTGCTAGATGCATTTTGTTAGGAATGACAATGTACAAATATGCAACTGCATGCTATACAATTATGGACGTCATTTGACAAAGTGCATTCTATATGAATCATAGAGAAGTATTCTATGATATATAAAAAGTAAAGCTTCTTCATTATATGCTTCTTTAAACTGATATTTGTTAGGTGCTTGCACAGTAAATAATTTTAAACGCAATTTAAAAAGATTTTGGTGAGTTGACGAAGATAGTGGAAATTTATTGAGACTTAAACTCATGACTATATTGTGAACACAATCATCTTATCATTTTAATAGATCTTCTCAGATTAATGACAATGAAACATATGCTACTAATAATATAGTCATATTAGTTGAGATAATTGTAACAATTTCATAGCAATATTTTCAACATGTTCCATATACACGTTTCTAATAATCATTCAAGCTTGATATGCAATTAGTTCTAACAAGATCATATCTAGCATGGCTAATTAGAAAGAAATAAATAATATGAGTTACCTTAACAAGAGACCTTAAATCAAGATACTATTTTGTATGTACTTTGATCTTCTCATTGTTGTATTCCTCTTGACAAGTTCCACTGCCTTTAAGATCTCTTTTGTTAAGCTTAACATGATATTTCATGTTTAAGGCTTAGATCTCTTTTGCTTCATTCTTTTGAAGGTGCAAGGACTATTACAATATTACTATCACCAGTTTAACTAATCGACATATTAATAAATAAAGAAATATTATATCTATGCTTAGGATATGATATTTCTTATTTTTGTCCCGAGAAAGTTATGATATGAAAAAAATAGATTTGAAAGATAAATTTCTATATTTAATTGGGTCATTTAATTTAATTTTCCTATTTATACTAATTTAATATATTTATTTATATTTAAATAATTATTAAATTAGTTATGACATCATCACGATTCGACTCTAGTTTGACCTTAAAAACCTTGAACCTCTCCCTTTTATGGTTCAATAAACGGTATGAGTTTGAAAACTTTAACTACAAGTAGATAGTGCGAAGTTTCAAACTAAAAACATGGGGCAACACAAAAGATACCATTACTGCTACACTTTTACTTTTTTGCATCACTAAATAAGCCAGCTACAAGTTTTAGGGCAAAAATGTCGAAATAGTATTTTGATCAAAATTCTTCGGCAGTATAACCCCGGGGCATTTTTGATCAAGTTTTAATTGAGTTTTTTTTTTCTTTTTCTTTTTTTGCAAAAGATTTTTTCATTAGTTTCTAGGACCTCTAAATATAGTTTCTGAAGTTCTTGTGTACGGTACTAAAATGTTAGGGACTAAATTAAAATATGGTATATAGAATAGAGATTAAATATATAGTTTACATTTAAAAAAAAAAAGTTGTGCGGTATGATGATGACTACTTTGATAATTTGGGAATAAAGAAAAAGCATGAGGTTAATTTAGGTATCGTGAATGTCAAAAAGTCGCTTGTTGAAATCTCGACTTCATGTGATCTTATTAAGAGCGCTCTCCCGTTGAAAACGCAAACCCAATCCTCGACCTCACAACCACGTCGTCAAGTAAGCCAGCCAAGCCCCCCATATATAACACACAAAATGAAAATCACTCATACCCTACAGATTCGCTCTCTAAAACCCTAGAAGAAACCCCTAACTTTTCACTTTCGAAATTGAAAGTTGGAGCCAGAAAGACCAGAGCTTGATTCAAATCGCTTCTGCCTCTGGTCTGTGAAATTTTGTAGAAGGAGAAATAGGAAGAATGAGATTAATGTAGAAGGAGAAAAAGATTGAAGAAGTAATAGAGAGATGAAATGGTAAGGGAGAAAAGTTGGAGAAGTGTAAATATTAAAAAAACAATTAAAAAAAAAAAAAAAAAAAACCTAAAACTTGAAAGGCTTCAATGTTTTGTTTTGTTTTTTATTTTTTAAGTTGAAAAGGCTTACACAAAACCCTAAAGTTAAACTGAAAAGGCTTTAACTCAAAGTAGAACTAAATAAATAGGAGGTGAATTGGATTAATTATACAGATTTATTTTAAGGTGATAGTGGAAGTAATTCAAAAAAGAATGACGTTGCAACTGATGTGACGCAACGTGAAAATAGTAGCATTAAACGCTACGCTTCAGTTTTTAGTAATATATAGATTTGTTGGCCACATATAACATAAAAATTCGAACAAATTCTGCATTTATATCTTACAATCAATCATCAGTATTAATGGTCCTCATCCTTTCCATCCTAACATTAAAAACATTTTCTTTCTTTATGTTAGTCTACTTGGTCCAACATGACAAATTTACAGAGCAGCTGGTCCTATTGAACAAATTAGAGATTGTCTTCTTTCATCAATTGGAATGGATAATCAATGTTTTTGCCACCAAACGAATGCCTGCATTCTGCTGATAATCATATGGATCTATTGAAAAGAATGCATCCACAAAGGTACCAGGAGTGAACAAGGGATCAAGCTCTGCAGGATCATATTTACTGAACATGAGCTTTTGCATGCTGCCTGAATCTTTTTGATACATCTCTGTTCCGTACGGGTTATCTCCAGATATGGTATTTGGTATGCTGTTGTTACAAAGCAATTACATATCTCATCAGGTGACTTCAATTATGGAGAACTTGATGACATTTACATTAATGCTTAATGCGCTTGCATATTAGACAAACAAGAGAAACAAAAAAATCCAATATTTTATGACTATAATTATATAATTCAAGCAGCAGTTACAAGTTGAAACTGCTAAATCCCAAAATATCTTCATGCCTCAATTTCAAAGTAACCAATTAAGTAAAACATCTATATAAATGAATATGATTTAAACTCAACGAGGGGTTAAAATATTAATAATGGTTTCACTTTCATCCATGTAAGAGAAATTAAAACAAACTTAACTAAAATCTAATTTATTAACAAGAATGTAGGACTGAGCATGCAAGATTTTTTAGGCTGTAATGTATTAATCAAGAAATATTTTTATGGAGAAAAGCATATCAGGACTCTCCTATTCCTACTATGGTAAAATTCAATGTGCAGGAAAAAGTCAAAAAACAACTTTTGGGCTGCAATCTAAACTTTCTTTAATACAGCTTAAATTGAGGCATTTCTTTTTTCCACTAATCACAATAGAGAGAGAGAGAGAGAGAGGGCAAAATAATAGGAGCAAACTTATTGCAGCCTCACTGTAGGGTAGTTGACAAATCCATTTTTCCTAATCACAACAGGCCTCCATTCAGAGTTGCTACCTGAATCCAAGGACAAATTCTGTGCAATACCATCACATGCATCGAGAACCTTACATAAACTCTGTGGGGCATTAGCCACAAAGTTCAACCGAGGCCGACCAGCATGATCAAGAAATTTTGTACTTATTCCAAACCGCACTTTCAAACGACTACAACTAAGCCGCAAAATGAAACCTTCATGCAATAATTGTATTCTTTGCCTCCCACGAAAAAATGTAACAAAAGATGCGCTGAGAGAAGAAATGTGAACTTCATCAGGCTCTAAAAACCCTGCAGAGTCACTGCTACCACTGGAGACAGCAGCTGCAGAAGACTCTGTGGAAGACGTCTCATATGACTCCTCCATTTCATTGCTAAGCTGGCCCATGTCAAAAGGATCCGGGCATGCCAGCGTGCCCACGCAAGCATGCCATGGCCTTGGCTGCGTGCCTTGGCCTTGGCTGCCTGCCCATGGGGGCAGCCTTGGCTGCTGCATGCCCCGACCTTGGCAGCTTGCTCGTTGGGGGCTACATTGGTCTTGGCTACATGCCATGTCCTTGGCATTGGCCTTGGCTGCTGATTGCCCACATATTTGGAGTGATTTCCTAAAAGTTAGAGTTTTTGTGAAAATAAGGTTATTTCCCCCGAGGAGGCAGGCAGGAGGCATCCAGGGGCATGCACACATGCACAGCACGCCACATCGCCCCGCCCCGCATCGTCCCACACCCCAGCAAAATTGGCTCGTGCCACAGACGATTGTTGTGTTCCTAAATTCAGTCCATGACTTTAGAGGACGTTTCCAACAAGCGGTTCAGCGTTCCGAGCAGTTTTGAATTTTTTATGATCTTTCCTATTTTCTGGATTCCGAAAATCATAAAAAATAAAATATCTTGAATTTGGCCTCCAAATTTTGACAGGTTGAAGGTTACATTTTTCTTAGCATGTGTGCAAAAAATCATATCCAGATTCCAGGAATTGCTCCAAACAAGACCCATTATTCCTCCTCAACAGATCAATGTTTCCAAGTGCCAGAGCAAATTTTTTCCTAAGCACTCTTTAGGTGGGGAAAAGTTGGAGGTGTTCGAAGAGGCTATCTAGGCTTCGCAGCAGCAGCCCCCCCAGGTACTGCCATGGCCTTCTAAGTGTCCCTAGGGCATGCCAGCGTGCCCACACAAGCATGCCATGGCCTTGGCTGCGTGCCTTGGCCTTGGCTGCCAGCCCTTGGAGGCTACCTTGGCCATGGCTGCCTGCCCATGGGGGCTACCTTGGCCTTGGCTGCGTGCCTTGGCATTGGCTGCCTGCCCAAGGGGGATGCCTTGGCCTTGGCTGCTTGCCCATGGGGGCAGCCTTGGCTGCTGCATACCACGACCTTGGCAGCTTGCCCTTTGGGTGCTGCCTTGGTCTTGGCTACATGCCGTGTCCATGGCATTGGCCTTGGCTGCTGATTGCCCACATATTTGGAGTGATTTCCTAAAAGTTAAAATTTTTGTGAAAATGAGGTTATTCCCTCGAGGAGGCGGGCAAGGGGCATCCTAGGGGCATGCCTGCGTGCACACCACGCCGCATCGCCCCGCATCGTTACGCACTCTAGCAAAATTGGCTCGTGCCTTTGTCCATTTTTGTGTTCCTAAATTCAGTCCATGATTTTAATGGACGTTTCCAACAAGCGATTCGGCGTTCCTAGCAGTTGTGAATTTTTTTATGAGTTTTCCTATTTTCTAGCTTGCGAAAATCATAAAAAACAAAATCTGTTGAATCTGGCCTCCAAATTATGACAGGTTGGAGGTTTCATTTTTCTTAGCATGTGTGCAAAAAATCAGATCCAGACCCCAAGATGTGCTCCAAACAAGACCCATTATTCCTCCTCAACAGATCAATGTTTCCTCGTGCCAGAGCGGATTTTTTCCTCAGCACTCTTTAGGTGGGGAAGAGTTGGAGGTGTTCGAAAAGGCTATCTAGGCTTTGCAGCAGCAGCCCCCCCAGGTGCTGCCATGGCCTTCTAAGTGTCCCTAGGGCGTGCCAGCTTGCCCACTCAAGCATGCCATGGCCTTGGCTGCATGCCTTAGCCTTGGCTGCCAGCCCATAGAGGCTACCTTGGCCATCGCTGCCTACCCATGGGTGCTACCTTGGCCTTGGCTGCGTGCCTTGGCCTTGGCTGGCTGCCCATGGGGGATGCCTTGGCCGTGGATGCCTACCCATAGGGGCAGCCTTGGCTGCTGCATGCCCCGACCTTGGCAGCTTGCCCGTTGGGCGCTGCCTTGGTCTTGGCTACATGCCGTGTCCTTGGCATTGGCCTTCGCTGCTGATTGCCCACATATTTGAAGTGATTTCCTAAAAGTTAGAGTTTTTGTGAAAATGAGGTTATTTCCCCCGAGGAGGCAGGCAGTGGGCATCCAGGGGCATGCACACGTGCATACCACGCCACATCGCCCCGTATCGTCCCGCACCCCAGCAAAATTGGCTCGTGCCACAGATGATTGTTGCGTTCCTAAATTCAGTCCATGACTTTAGAGGACGTTTCCAACAAGCGGTTCGGCGTTCCGAGCTGTTTTGAATTTTTTATGATTTTTCCTATTTTTTGGATTCCGAAAATCATAAAAAATAAAATATGTTGAATTTGGCCTCCAAATTTTGACAGGTTGAAGGTTACATTTTTCTTAGCATGTGTACAAAAAATCAGATCCAGACTCCAAGAATTGCTCCAAACAAGACCCATTATTCCTCCTCAACAGATCAATGTTTCCTCGTGCCAGAGCAGATTTTTTCCTAAGCACTCTTTAGGTGGGGAAGAGTTGGAGGTGTTCGAAGTGGCTATCTAGGCTTCGCAGCAGCAGCCCCCCCAGGTGCTGCCATGGCCTTCTAAGTGTCCCTAGGGCATGCAAGAGTGCCCACGCAAGCATGCCGTGGCCTTGGTTGCGCGCCTTGGCCTTGGCTGCCAGCCCATGGAGGCTACCTTGGCCCTGGCTGTCTCCCCATGGGGGATACCTTGGCCTTGGCTGCGTGCCTTGGCCTTGGCTGCTTGCCCAAGGGAGATGCCTTGGCCTGGGCCGCCTGCCCATAGGGGCAGCCTTGGCTGCTGCATGCCCCGACCTTGGCAGCTTGCTCGTTGGGGGCTACCATCGTCTTGGCTACATGTCGTGTCCTTGGCATTGGCCTTGGCTGTTGATTGCCCACATATTTGGAGTAATTTCCTAAAAGTTAGAGTTTTTTGTGAAAATGAGGTTGTTTCCCCCGAGGAAGCAGGCAGGAGGCATCCAGGGGCATGCACACATGCGTAGCATGCCACATCGCCCCGCATCGTCCCGCACTCCAGCAAAATTGGCTCATACCTTTGTCCATTATTGTGTTCCTAAATTCAATCCATGACATGATTGGAAGTTTCCAACAAGCGGTTCGGCGTTCCGAGCAGTTTTGAATTTTTTATGATTTTTCCTATTTTCTGGATTCCAAAAATCATAAAAAATAAAATATGTTGAATTTGGCCTCCAAATTTTGACAGGTTGAAGGTTACATTTTTCTTAGCATGTGTGCTAAAAATCAGATCCAGACTCCAAGAATTGCTCCAAACAAGACCCATTATTCCTCCTCAACAGCTCAATGTTTCCTCGTGCCAGAGCAGATTTTTTCCTAAGCACTCTTTAGGTGGGCAAGAGTTGGAGGTGTTCGAAGGGGCTATCTAGGCTTCGTAGCAGCAGCCCCCCGAGGTGCTGTCATGGCCTTCTAAGTGTCCCTAGGGCATGCCAGCGTGCCCACGCAAGCATGCCATGGCCATGGCTGCGTGCCTTGGCCTTGGCTGCCAGCCCATAGAGGCTACCTTGGCCATGGCTGCCTGGCCTTGGCTGCGTGCCTTGGCCTTGGCTGCCAACCCATGGTGGCAGCCTTGGCTGCTGCATGCCCCGACCTTGGCAGCTTGCTCGTTGGGGGCTACCTTGGTCTTGGCTACATGTCGTGTCCTTGGCATTGGCCTTGGCTGCTGATTGCCCACATATTTGGAGTGATTTCCTAAAAGTTAGAGTTTTTGTGAAAATGAGGTTATTTCCCCCGATGAGGTAGGTAGGAGGCATCCACGGGCATGCACACATGCATAGCACGCCACATCGCCCCGCATCGTCCCGCACTCCAGGAAAATTTGCTCGTGCCTTTGTCCATTATTGTGTTCCTAAATTCAATCCATGACTTTATTGGAAGTTTCCAACAAGCCGTTCGGCGTTCCGAGCTGTTTTGAATTTTTTATGATTTTTCCTATTTTCTGGATTCCGAAAATCATAAAAAATAAAATATGTTGAATTTGGCCTCCAAATTTTGACAGGTTGAAGGTTACATTTTTCTTAGCATGTGTGCTAAAAATCAGATCCAGACTCCAAGAATTGCTCCAAACAAGACCCATTATTCCTCCTCAACAGCTCAATGTTTCCTCGTGCCAGAGCAGATTTTTTCCTAAGCACTCTTTAGGTGGGCAAGAGTTGGAGGTGTTCGAAGAGGCTATCTAGGCTTCGCAGCAGCAGCCCCCCGAGGTGCTGTCATGGCCTTCTAAGTGTCCCTAGGGCATGCCAGCGTGCCCACGCAAGCATGCCATGGCCATGGCTGCGTGCCTTGGCCTTGGCTGCCAGCCCATAGAGGCTACCTTGGCCATGGCTGCCTGGCCTTGGCTGCGTGCCTTGGCCTTGGCTGCCTACCCATGGTGGCAGCCTTGGCTGCTGCATGCCCCGACCTTGGCAGCTTGCTCGTTGGCGGCTACCTTGGTCTTGGCTACATGTCGTGTCCTTGGCATTGGCCTTGGCTGCTGATTGCCCACATATTTGGAGTGATTTCCTAAAAGTTAGAGTTTTTGTGAAAATGAGGTTATTTCCCCCGAGGAGGTAGGTAGGAGGCATCCACGGGCATGCACACATGCATAGCACGCCACATCGCCCCGCATCGTCCCGCACTCCAGGAAAATTTGCTCGTGCCTTTGTCCATTATTGTGTTCCTAAATTCAATCCATGACTTTATTGGAAGTTTCCAACAAGCCGTTCGGCGTTCCGAGCTGTTTTGAATTTTTTATGATTTTTCCTATTTTCTGGATTCCGAAAATCATAAAACATAAAATATCTTGAATTTGGCCTCCAAATTTTGACGGGTTGAAGGTTACATTTTTCTTAGCATGTGTGGAAAAAATCAGATCCAGACTCCAAGAATTGCACCAAACAAGACCCATTATTCCCCCTCAACAGATCAATGTTTCCTCACGCCAGAGCGGATTTTTTCCTAAGCACTCTTTAGGTGGGGAAGAGTTAGAGGTGTTCGAAGAGGCTATCTAGGCTTCGCAGCAGCAGCCCCCCGAGGTGCTGCCATGGCCTTCTAAGTGTCCCTAGGGCATGCCAGCGTGCCCACGCAAGCATGCCATGGCCTTGGCTGCGTGCCTTGGCCTTGGCTGCCGGCACATAGAGGCTACCTTGGCCATTGTTGCCTGCCCATGGGGGCTACCTTGGCCTTGGCTGCGTGCCTTGGCCTTGGCCGCCGGCCCAAGGGGGATGCCTTGGCCTTGGCTGCCTGCCCATAGGGGCAGCCTTGGCTGCTGCATGCCCCGACCTTGGCAGCTTGCTCGTTGGGGGCTACCTTGGTCTTGGCTACATGCTGTGTCCTTGACATTGGCCTTGGCTGCTGATTGCCCACATATTTGGAGTGATTTCCTAAAAGTTAGAGTTTTTGTGAAAATGAGGTTATTTCCCTCAAGGAGGCGGGCAAGGGGCATCCCAGGGGCATGCCCGCGTGCACACCACGTCGCATCGCCCCGCATCGTCACGCGCTCCAGCAAAATTGGCTCGTGCCTCTGTCCATTTTTGTGTTCCTAAATTCAGTCCATGATTTTAATGGACGTTTCCAACAAGCGATTCGGCGTTCCTAGCAGTTTTGAATTTTTTTATGAGTTTTCCTATTTTCTAGCTTGCGAAAATCATAAAAAATAAATCTATTGAATCTGGCCTCCAAATTATGACAGGTTGAAGGTTACGTTTTTCTTAGCATGTGTGCAACAAATCAGATTCAGACCGTAAGAAGTGCTCCAAACAAGGCCCATTATTCCTCCTCAACATATCAATGCTTCCTCGTGCCAGAGCGGATTTTTTCCTAAGCACTCTTTAGGTGGGGAAGAGTTGGAGGTGTTCGAAAAGGCTATCTAGGCTTCGCAGCAGCAGCCCCCTCAGGTGCTGCCATGGCCTTCTAAGTGTCTCTAGGGCGTGCCAGCGTGCCCACGCAAGCATGCCGTGGCCTTGGCTGCGTGCCTTAGCCTTGGCTGCGAGCCCATGGAGGCTACCTTGGCCATCGCTGCCTGCCCATGGGTGCTACCTTGTCCTTGGCTGCGTGCCTTGGCCTTGGCTGCCTGCCCATGGGGGATGCCTTGGCCTTGGCTGCCTACCCATGGGGGCAGCCTTGGCTGCTGCATGCCCCGACCTTGGCAACTTGCCCGCTGGGCGCTGCCTTGTTCTTAGCTACATGCCGTGTCCTTGGCATTGGCCTTGGCTGCTGATTGCCCACATATTTATAGTGATTTCCTAAAAGTTAGGGTCTTTGTGAAAATGAGGTTATTTCCCTCGAGGAGGCGGGCAAGGGACATCCGAGGGGAATGCCCGCGTGTACACCACGCCGCATCGCCCCGCATCGTCCCGCACTCTAGCAAAATTGGCTCGTGCCTTTGTCCATTATTTTGTTCCTAAATTCAATCCGTGACTTTAAAGGACGTGTCCAACAAGCCTTTCGGCGATCCGAGCTGTTTTAAATTTTTTATGATTTTTCTTATTTTCTGGATTCCGAAAATCATAAAAAATAAAATATGTTGAATTTGGCCTCCAAATTTTGACAGGTTGAAGGTTACATTTTTCTTAGCATGTGTGCAAAAAACAAGATCCACACTCCAAGAATTGCTCCAAACAAGACCCATTATTCCTCCTCAACAGATCAATGTTTCCTCGTGCCAGAGCGGATTTTTTCCTAAGCACTCTTTAGGTGGCGAAGAGTTGGAGGTTTCCGAAGAGGCTATCTAGGCTTGGCAACAGTAGCCCTCCCAGGTGTTGCCATGGCCTTCTAGGTGTCCCGAGGACATGCCAGCGTGCCCAAGCAAGCATGTCAGGGCCATGGCTACGTGCCTTGGCCTTGGCTGCCTGCCCATGGAGGCTACCTTGGCCATGACTGCTTACCCATGGGGGCTACCTTGGCCTTGGCTGCGTGTCTTGGCCTTGGCTGCGTGCCTTGGCCTACGCTGCCTGCCCATGGGGGATGCCTTGGCCTTGGCTGCCTGCCCATGGGTGCAGCCTTGTCTGCTGCATGCCCCGGCCTTGGCAACTTGCCCGTGGGGGGCTGCCCTGGTCTTGGCAACATGCCGTGTCTTTGGCAATGGCCTTCGCTGCTGATTGCCCACGTATCTGGAGTGATTTCCTAAAAGTTAGGGACTTTGTGAAAATGAGGTTATTTCCCTCGAGGAGGCGGGCAAGGGGCATCCCAAGGGCATGCCCGCGTGCACACCACGCCGCATCGCCCCGCATCGTCAAGCACTCCAGCAAAATTGGCTCGTGCCTTTGTCCATTTTTGTGTGCCTAAATTCAGTCCATGATTTTAATGGACGTTTCCAACAAGCGATTCAGCGTTCCTAGCAGTTTTGAATTTTTTTATGAGTTTTCCTATTTTCTAGCTTGCGAAAATCATAAAAAATAAAATCTGTTGAATCTGGCCTCCAAATTATGACACGTTGAAGGTTACATTTTTCTTAGCATGTGTGCAAAAAATCAGATCCAGACTCCAAGAAGTGCTCCAAACAAGACCCATTATTCCTCCTCAACAGATCAATGTTTCCTCGTGCCAGAGCGGATTTTTTCCTAAGCACTCTTTAGGTGGGGAAGAGTTGGAGGTGTTCGAAAAGGCAATCTAGGCTTCGCAGTAGCAGCCCCCCCAGGTGCTGCCATGGCCTTCTAAGTGTCCCTAGGGCGTGCCAGCGTGCCCACGCAAGCATGCCGTGGCCTTGGCTGCGTGCCTTAGCCTTGGCTGCCAGCCCATGGAGGCTACCTTGGCCATGGCTGCCTGCCCATGGGTGCTACCTTGGCCTTGGCTGCGTGCCTTGGCCTTGGCTGCTAGCCCATGGGGGTTGCCTTGGCCTTGGCTTCCGACCCATGGGGGCAGCCTTGGCTGCTGCATGCCCCGACCTTGGCAGCATGGCCGTTGGGGGCTGCCTTGGTCTTGGCTATATGCCGTGTCCTTGGCATTGGCCTTGGCTGCTGATTGTCCACATATTTGGAGTGATTTCCTAAGAGTTAGAGTTTTTGTGAAAATGAGGTTATTTCCCCCGAGGAGGCAGGCAGGAGGCATCCAGGGGAATGCACACGTGCATAGCACGCCACATCGCCCCGCATCGTCCCGCACTACAGCAAAATTGGCTCGTGCCTTTGTCCATTATTGTGTTCCTAAATTCGGTCCATGACTTTATTGGACGTTTCCAACAAACGGTTCGTCTCTACGAGCTGTTTTGAATTTTTTATGATTTTTCCTATTTTCTGGATTCCGAAAATCATAAAAAATAAAATATGTTCAATTTGGCCTCCAAATTTTGACGGGTTGAAGGCTACATTTTTCCGAGCATTATTGGAATAGGAACAATTAAGATAAAGATGTTCGATAATGTAGTGAGGACATTAGGAGAGGTACGACATGTTCCAGAGGTGAAAAAGAATTTGATTTCATTGGGAACCCTAGACTCTAATGGCTATTGCTATAAGTCTGAGAATGGGTTAATGAAGGTGTCAAAGGGCGCTATGGTTGTGATGAAGGGGCAGAAAGTAGAAGGTAATATCTACAAGCTACTCGGCAATACCATTGTAGGTGGAGCTGCTGCAGTGACTGAATCTGAGCAGGATGATACACTCTTGTGGCATATGCGACTAGGGCATATGAGTGAGCGTGGTATGAGGGAATTTCAAAAGAGAAATCTATTGGCTGGAGTTAAGTCATGTAAGTTAGATTTCTGCAAATACTGTATCATGGGAAAGCAGTGTAGGATGCGATTCAAAACAGCCACGCACAAGACAGAGGGTATATTGGATTATGTACACTCTAATATTTGGGGGCCGGTGCAAGTGGTCTCTAAAGGTGGAGCTCGGTATTTTATGAGTTTCATTGATGATTATTCCAGAAAGGTTTGGGTTTACTTCTTGAAGAACAAGTCTGAGGCATTTGCAAAGTTCAAGAAGTGGAAAGCCGAAGTGGAGAACCAGACTGGAAGGAAGATCAAGTGCCTAAGATCTGATAATGGCACTGAGTACAAGGATGGGGAGTTCTTGAAGTTCTGTGAAGAGCATGGTATCAAAAGGCACTTTACAGTACGAAGGACACCTCAACAGAATGGAATGGCTGAGAGACTTAACCGGACAATCGGTGAGATAGCTAGATGCGTAAGACTGAATGCTGGGCTTCCTAAAGTCTTCTGGGCTGAAGCAGTGAACATGGCTTGTTACATTCTTAATCGATCACCTAGAGCTGCGCTTGATGGGAAAGTTGCTGAAGAGGTATGGATAGGGAAAGAAGTTGATTACTCGTTGATGAGGATATTCGGGTGTCCAGCCTATGTTCATATTCCTATCGAAGAAAGGTCAAAGCTTGATTCAAAATCCAAGAAGTGTATTTTTCTCGGGTTCGAGAAAGGAGTAAAAGGGTATAAGCTTTAGGATCCAGTGGCACAAAAGGTGGTGATTAGCAGGGATGTGGTATTTGATGAAAAGTCCATGTTAAAAGATTTCAGAAAAGAAGAAGAGTCTCAAGAAAAGGGAAGCAGTGGTGATAGCAATAGATCAGTGGTGCAGGTGGAGCTAGATGAAGTGGAGTCTCAGCTAGAGAAGGAACCTCACAATAGTGATCAAGAAGATCACAACATCATATCAGAACGGCCTAAACGCAACATAAGACCACCGGTCAGGTATGGTTTCGAGGATCTTGCTTCTTATTGCTTAGTAATCAGTAGCGGGGATCCTTCCACTTTTCAGGAAGCAATTGATAGCTCTGAAAGGGACAAGTGGAAGGAAGCTATGGTGGAGGAGATGGAGTCCTTGAATAAGAACAAGACTTGGGAGTTGTCAGAACTTCCAACGGGAAAGAAACCGATAGGTTGCAAGTGGGTGTTCAGAAAGAAGGAAGCAGTATCAGAAAAGGAAGGAGAACGGTTCAAAGCAAGATTGGTAGCAAAGGGATATTCACAAAGACATGGGATTGACTACGATGAGGTTTTCTCTCCTGTGGTCAGGCATACTTCTATCAGGGTAGTGCTGGCCTTGGTAGCACATCAGGATTTGGAATTGGAACAACTGGATGTGAAGACAGCATTCCTTCATGGGAATTTGGAGGAAGAAATCTTCATGGAACAACCAGAGGGGTTCAAGAAACCTAGTACGGAGAATCTTGTCTGCAGATTGAAGAAGTCACTCTATGGGCTTAAACAATCTCCCAGACAATGGTACAAGAGGTTTGATTCCTATATGATCCAGATTGGTTATACCCGTTGTGAGTATGATTGCTGCGTATATATTAAGATGCTTGATGATGGTTCTTATATTTTCTTGTTATTGTATGTTGACGACATGTTAATTGCTGCAAAGAGCATGTGTGAGGTTGACAGGTTAAAGGCTTTGTTGCGCAAAGAGTTTGACATGAAAGACTTGGGTACTGCTAAGAAAATTTTGGGTATGGAGATTCGTAGGGATAGAGATTCAAGAAAGCTGTGGATATCTCAGAAGAACTATATCAGAAAAGTTCTTGAAAAATTCAACATGCAAGATGCTAATCCAGTTAGCACCCCATTGGCGAATCACTTCAAATTATCTGGTGGTCAGTGCCCGAAGAATGAAAAAGAAATTGAAGACATGTCAAAGGTTCCATATGCAAGTGTTGTTGGGTGTTTAATGTACGCGATGGTTTGCACCAGGCCAGATTTGGCTCATGCAGTAAGTGCTGTCAGTAAGTACATGGCAAACCCAGGTAGAGAGCACTGGAATGCAGTGAAGTGGATACTCAGATATTTGAATGGAACCGCAGGATATGGGATCCTGTTTGCGAGGCAACATGGGGATAATTCAATGGTAGGATATGTGGATTCAAACTATGCAGGCAATATAGATGACAGAAGGTCTACAACAGGTTATGTGTTCACACTGTCCGGAGGGCCTGTTTGTTGGAGATCCACACTACAATCCCTAGTAGCCATGTCTACTACAGAAGCTGAGTACATGGCGGTAGCTGAAGCTGCAAAGGAAGCACTGTGGTTGAAAGGGCTAGTCAAAGAGCTTGGTTTGAACCAAGAAGGAGTTCAGTTGCATTGTGACAGTCAAAGTGCCATTTACTTCGCAAAGCATCAAGTTTATCATGCTAGGACGAAGCATATTGATGTGAGATTCCATAAGATAAGGGAGTTGACTGCTACAGGAGAAATTATTCTTGAGAAGATTGACACTACAGAAAATGCAGCTGATATGTTGACGAAACCGGTACCTACAAGCAAGTTCAAGCACTGCTTGGACTTGATCAGTGTTTGTGGCTTGTGATAGCCCGTAAGGGCTAAGGTGGAGGCGATTGAAGAGTTTGAATTTGTAAAGCTTGATACAATTCAAGCCAAGGTGGAGATTTGTTGAAATGGCTTGAATTTAGAAGATGGTGGATTAATATTTCGGCTAAGCATTAATTGCTATGTTGTATGAATAGTCAAGGAAATTGGCAAGGAAACAACACCGACTTGGATAGCATTCATGCATGGCCGAAATATTTGACTTGTTGGCAAGTAGAAGTCTTGCACTTTCTCTCATGTTCTGGAACAATTTAGATGCATCCATGATTCACCTTTTAGCCGAAATGTATGACTATGGCATTCATGAATTGTCAAGAAGGCAAGGAAGCAAACCAAATACATGCAAGCCGAAAAGTATGACAAAGTCAACAATATACAATTCCCTTTGTATGTAAGCTTGCGTAAAGAATTACAACATTCATGCATTGAATGTTTTATGAATTAAGCCACTATTGTTGACTTCTTTATCAATAGAAGTCTCTAGTGTGCTGAAATGTGTGGGTATTTCGGCTGGAGCTTGGCTATAAATAAAGGTGGAGCACATGAAAGCAAGGAGTGTGAGCAATAGGAGAATTCCTATGAGAGAGCCACGAAGATAGCAAAATAACTTCTTCTGTGTGTGTGCACCAGAGCTAGGAAGTTGTGTCTTGCAATTTATCTAAATACAATAGGGTGTTCTCTATTTACTTGTGAGAGAACCAAGGGTGTATTTGGGGTTTGGGCTTGTGTGAGAGTGTCCTCAAGTCATTGTTGTAATCTCCACAGTTATAGTGAAAATTTATTCTGTCGCCTCCCGTGGACGTAGGCATATTGCCGAACCACGTAAATTCCTTGTGTCATATTATCTTCTCTCTCTCTTCTTTAACTTTGTGTAAACAGATTTATTTCATCCAACGTGCACAACAAAGCTTCTTCGACTCTTGATCAGCTGACTAAAATGATAGTTCATTACAAACAAGGCCTTGCCTTGGGTTCTGATGTTACAATGGATTTTGAAAATATGATAGAAGAACTCTCTAATCTGCATCAGAAATGGCAGACCATTTTTATGCGGCAAGATGGGCCTCTTGTACTAGCAATGAATGATGGTGATTTATTCTTTGTGGATGAAATTTCCTTGGCTGATGATAGTGTACTTGAAAGACTGAACAGTGTATTGGATCCAGAAAGAAAACTAGTGAGTAATTTCCTTTTCTAAAAACTGATTTTGGTTAAGCAGCTCAATTACTTTTTACATTAGTTATTTGTCTACAGATGTCTTTATAGTGGTTGGAATTATAGTGATTGTTTGCTTTTCCCTGCCAAAAAGAGAGAGTACTATATGCCTTTTTACATTATGGTAGATGTTCAATTTTTGAAAAAGGTTGTGAATCATAGGATAAGAGCATGGGTTCTTTATCCCTCCCTTATAAATGAAGTCTGTTATTTCTGCATGAATGGCTTTTCTTGACGTAGTTCAAACTGGCAAGCAATTTTATGGGTTATATATATATATATTATTCCTCTTCACTCTACTTGGTATCTAATCTGCTTCTTGTCACTTTTTATATACCAATTTCTGGTTCTGATTTACATTATGTGTTTCATTTTCTTACCCATTTGTCATCACTCATCCATGTACATGTTATAAATCATATATTCATAATGATATATGTTTTCCTGTTTGCAGTCTTTGGCTGAGAAAGGTGGGTCTGTTTTGGAGAAAATTACTGCTCATTAAAATTTTTTTGTTCTTGCAACTATGAATCCTGGTGGTGATTATGGCAAGAAGGAACTATCTCAAGCTCTTCGTAATCGGTCAGAGATATGGGTTCCCCCTGTTGGTGACCTAAATGAGCTTAAGAGTATTGCTGTGCAGAGGTAGATAAGTTTGAAGTACATGTTTGTGGAAGATAATGCATTTAATGAACACTTTCTTGGTCAGAGTTTCTTAATTTTTTGTGCAGATTTTTCAACCCAAAACTATCGCACATTGTAGATGCTATGCTAAATTTTTGGGAAGTACATTCTTTTGCAACTCCTCATTTCTGCTTTATCAATGATTTCTTTTTCCTATAAAGTAATGTACTCTTGGGTGTTACTGTATAGAGAGTGTTATTTGACAATGCTGATTGCTGGTTCACCATTTTGCCCCTATCAATTCTAAAAATTATAAATATCTCAAGTGTGATTACACATTCTTCCTCAGCCTTTTTTGGGTGGAAAGCTATTAAGAGGGCAGTTGCTTTCACTTTTTAGAAGTTCTCCCTTAACATACACAGGGTGCCATCATTACAACTGATCGTTGGGCATATTAAGACCATGTACATTATATTTGAGTTCAACTTTTTCTATAAGATTTTGTTTCATCTTTGGTCATATCCTCTGTCAAATCCTAGTTTGCCTCTGTTGACGTACGTTTAGAGTTTCTCTTGAGTATATGCTGCCTCCAACTTGAGCAAAACAGATTTCTCTGAATTGGTGTATGAATGGCAGCCATTTTTTCATGTTATTGACTCATCTTAGGTTTTCCTCTCATTATTTAATTTGTGCCAAGTTTCTCTCAGGGGAGCAACTTTTGTTTTCTTTCTAGTTGACAAGTTTTAAAATAGTAGTTGAATGATGAATTTCATCCTTTCCTAATATTTCACTCTTTTGGGACAAGTGATGGTTTATTATGGTAACAAAGCAGGTGGTCTTGAGGTTCAAACTTTTTCTTCATACTAACCCCCATTTAAGTTTTCCTTATTACTTATCAAAAAAAAAAAAAAAAAACCCCATTTAAGTTTTCAAAATTACTCACATTGGGTCCTAGATATTGGAGGGGAGTTTGGGCCTACACGTGAAGGCGGAATGTAAGAGTAATGGTTGATTCATTGAACTCAAAATTTCTTACTACTATACCCTTTGGTAATTTCTGAGTAACTCATTGATGCAGGCCAGCCAACCAACCCCCCCTCTATCCTTAGGCCAGCCAACCAACCCCCCCTCGACCCTCTACAAGCCAAACAGCCAGCCAACCTTTCTGACCTCTTAGGGCAGCCAGCAGCCCCTTATTTTAACTTCTCATATCTGCCATGTATCCTCTTTAATTACAGCTTTGACCTATGTAACTATTAGCTACTTTATTTCCTAATAGTAAAAGATTATAAATAGGCTAGCTATGTAAGAGTAAAATCAGTTTTTGGTGTGAATATATTTTAGTTTCAGACCTGGACAGAAACTTGTTTCTCCAGTTTTTCTGTAATTCCAGCTTTAATTCTTAATTTTAATGCAATTCTAGTTCAAGTTCTTAAACAATTGATCTTGATTCCCATCACACATGCACTCCATGGGACTTGAACCCAAGGTCTCATTCACCCTGTCATTCTTGTGGGGGTTGGAATTGCCATTATTATTTGCAAATAGTGAAATAAAAGAAATTTTTGTATTTTGGTCTCAGGCGAAAGACGTGAGCTCATCATAGCAATAATCTTCCTCTCTTAGTTGCAAGAATGTCAGAAGTTTATAACACCATGAGTTGAGTTTTTCAAAGATTTTTTGTTTTGTGGTTTTGGTCATTTGTTGCCTGTCCTGCGATTTTTTATTCTTGGCTTGTGGCTGTGGCTGATTGGTGACTATCTAGTATATTAAACTACTAAATGCTAATATATATATATATATATATTGGCAGCTAGTTCTGGAATAATAATAGTAGTCTCAAATCTCAATTTCTAACTTTATGTTTTAATATCTGTGCTATACAGTGGTTCAACCAGTTACACCCTGGGCGGATGCTTACTGTTAGAGATCTTCTCTCTTGGGTTTTTTTTATTAAAATGACAGAGAGGAGTTTAGGGCCTGAATTTGCATTTCTCCATGGGGCATTTCTTGTGTTGCTTGATGGACTAAGTTTAGGTACATTCTTGCTTTGTTATAGTGGTACCTGTCCTTGTAGTTTCTATTCTTTAATAGTGAATAACTGCAAATTTCTTTTCAAAACGGTTTGGCTAAGCATTTATTTTTACCATTTCTTATTGATGGTAGGAAATTTTTTTGTTTGGTCTCAAGTGGTAATTCATTTTTTGCTATCTTATGTCCATATATTTTTTTATGTTTGTTCAGGGACTGGTATTTCTAAAAAGGATGCTGTAGAGTTGAGGCAAAGATGCTTGCATTTTCTATTAGAAAAGCTAGCGGTGTGTTTTCTTTTATGCTCTTGTTTTGTTACTTCTTGGTATAAGCATTGTGTACTTTTTTTTTTTAAGAATAAAATAAAATTCTGTAAACCCTAAATGGTGCATCACTTTTATATTTTTATTTTTTCTTGTCTTCATATATAAACTATTAGTTTCAGTTGTGACCTGACTTATGGAGTGTTTATTACTACAATGTAATGAAGTCTACTATAAA
This sequence comes from Quercus wislizeni, assembly GCA_023055345.1. NCBI lineage: Eukaryota > Viridiplantae > Streptophyta > Magnoliopsida > Fagales > Fagaceae > Quercus > Quercus wislizeni. The sequence continues at coordinate 43,571,718 of JALGQJ010000005.1, forward strand.
AAAAAATTCCTTGATAAGCATTACATGTTATATACCATACAATAAAAGTTGGCATTTACATGCTGTGCTTGGGCCATATGGCTTAACTTAAATATTACATATCATATGTGATGCATTATAAGTATATTACAATTATTAATATAGTTCTCTATAAATGAAACTGTTTTGCCAAAGCTTTAAGAAGTTTATAAAACCTAGTTTAAAAAAAAAAATCTATTGCCAGAAATTTCTAGAAATTTTAATATAGTTCCACTATATTATTTGACCTTAACCAACATTTTTTGCTTTAGTAATAAGATATAGGCATTATGTGTCCTACTTGTTTTATTTGTCTCAATGATAAGTTTTAGGCACTGTATGATATGCTTTTGTCACGTGACACAATATAAATACTTTACATAGTTTTATCTAACTAAAGCTCTATTACCAAAGTTTAAAGAAATTTCATTATTTATTTTAATTATTTAGTTATCTATTATAATTTTTGGTTTTGATAAAGCCTTGGTCTTAAACAATGTGCTTTTACCAAGTATAAGATACAAAAATATTAACAATCAAGCAATCCCAAACAATGTGTTTCATTATTATTTTTCTTTGTATTTGTTTGTAATTCTTTAGGCTACTTTATGCCATTTTGCATGAAGTGGTCTCTTTTCTATAAACTTTTCATACATATATATGAAAAAAAAAATTCAGAGAACTTACTCTTTAGTATGTCTTTGAGGAAGGGCAGATTTTTTGTGAGACATTTGGTTGTCCTGCTTGTGTGTCTAATATGTGTAAATGTCAAATTCTATTTCCTTTTCCTTAGTTTTCACTTTTCGCTTTTGTCATTAGGAGTATACTCATGTATGCTGTGTGTGAACTTCATTTTCATGACAATGAAAACATATCTTTCTTACAACTTTCCACCCATCTGAAATCAGTCGCTATGTTCTTGTTTGCTTACCTTTTCAATATTACTTCAAAAGTTTGCCTACATTTCACTTGTATTGGTTTAATATTTTATTTTCCCAAAAGAAGTTGTTGAACTTGTACGTTTACTGCAAGTTTATTTGTTAGCTTCTCTAGTAAGTGAAATGCTGTCTGGTCTTGAGATGTTATGTTCAATTATTGTTGGATAGCACTAGTGACTACTAACTCGTGCTTTATTATTTTTGAGGGTTTTGGTTGTTATATTAAGTGCAGTCTATGTATGCATCTGTTTGTTTGTTAATGTTAAAAAATGTTAGTTAATTTCAGATGTTCTCATCTGTGACCTTAGGCAAAATTTCTTATTTCTGGGATCTTGTGTAATTTGTTAACCTGTTTTGAAGTTCAGTCTAACACCAAGTCGTAAACATATGTAATTGACCATTAGATTGTAAAAGTATCCACATTACATAGTTAGTAGTCAGTGATGTACATGTTATGTCTACAGGTTGTGAAAGCTGTGAAGTAGGGGAATTTGAGTTTTTGGCACCAATGACCTGCAGAAATGCCTTGCGGGTACTGAGGGCAATGCAACTTCCAAAGCCAGGTTTTTATTATTATTTTATTATATTTTATTTTTTAACTTTTGTGTGTGCGCGCATGCACTTTATTTCATTATTTCCCTTTTGCCCATATTCTACCAGTTGGTGCAATGGAATTCTTTGTTTTAACATTCTAAATTGGCATTTGGTTTGGAAGGTAGTCCAGGTGTTGGGAAGACAAGTTTAATTGTTGCCTTAGGCAAATTTTCTGGACATAGGGTTGTACGCATAAACTTATCTGAGCAGGTGAGCAGTTCTGAGTTTACTCTTTCCTTTGTTCTCTCTCTCTCTCTCTTCTTTTTGGTTTCTGAAACCTTTTGCACTTAGTAGTATTAGTATTAAACATGTTCTTATGCAGACTGATATAATGGACTTGTTGGGGTCGGACTTACCTGTTGAGAGTGACGAAGGAATAAAGTTTGCGTGGTCTGATGGAATCCTATTGCAGGTTGAAGTGTCATATATCAAAGGTGTAATTGTCTCAAACTTACTCTAAACATGTATTGACATTCTTCCTTCTTTTGCAGGCTTTAAAGGAAGGTTGTTGGGTTTTGCTTGATGAACTTAATCTTGCTCCACCATTTGTGTTAGAGGTACCGTAATGAACCTCTATCGTTATTTTCCTAATATTATTTTGTTGATGCTTCTGCTTGTTTTCAAGATTTATGCAGCATATTTAGTTCAGTTACAAATTTCACCCTTTAGCTTTAACCTTTTATCAATTAGTCTTTCACAAGATTCTGTTTTTTCATTTTAGTCCTTCAACTTTAATTTGATTTCAATTTTGTCCTTGTGTCTGGTCCCATCCAATCTCACTATTAGTTTTAGTAGTTTTCAGTATACAAAATGGCATTGTTTTGGTGGGTCTTAAGAGTGAAGATGACATTGTTTTGTTGGTCTTTACAGTGAAGATTGGACAGATGACTACATTGAAATGAATAAAAATTAAAGGACCGATTGAAAAAGGGGCTAATTACTGTTTTAGTTGACTGTGTTTTTACTTATAAAAAAAGGGGGCTAATTACAACTTACTACCAGTGGCTTGGCCTAAATTTAAGTTGTCTACTTGTGATTTGAAATTTGGCACTTTACCTACATGAGGTGTGTCTCATTAGGGTTCTGTGACACACCTCTTGTTTTTTTGTTTGAAATTTTTTTTTATAGGAAAACAAAACATAAAACACGTCAAAACCTTAGGGATTGAAATTACTGCAAAAATGGATGATGGAATTCCTGGCCACTCTTTGCCCCAATCTTCCCATCACCTCTTCTCACCTACGCTCCAAGGTCTCTGTCTATCTCTCTTTGGCCTTACAGAAATTCCACAATCCTGACCAAATCAAGCCACAAAACACTCTAATCTCTCATGCATTGAAGTCCTGATACAATCCACCACCCCTTTTACAAGGTCCTCATTCTTGGCCTTCCTCTCTGTTTCCTTTACAGTAGAAGGGAGAGTAAAAGTTCTTTGCCTTGGGCTTGATTGAATGGTTTTACATGATATGATGATATGATTTGGATGATCTTGGTTGTTTTGGTATAGGGTATTTTGTTTTTTTTTTTTTTTTGGGGGGGGGGGATTGTGGGGGGTTTTGGAAATCTGAGCTGGACTATGATAATTGGAATGTATTATAGTGGTTTTTAAGTTGTGGAATTTGGGTGTTAATTGTTTAAGTTGATTGTTTCTGGGAAAGCGTGGGAAAAAGGAACAAAATTGAGTTTTGAATTCTCGGTTTATCTTTGTTCATTTAGAAGTTGGTTGAATGGGGGCGTGGAAAATCTAAGTGGGACTTCGAATTGAGTAACTGGGATGAGTTATGGTGGTTTTCTAATATTAAGTTACGAAATTTGGGTTTCAATGGTTCAAGTTGATTTATTCTTTTCTAATATAACTTACAGCAACAAGATTATTTGAACCAAATAAATGATTGTGAATGTCGACCATGTTGTTCAGGATGGACTCCTCTATTACATCCATTCTTCCTCTGAAAAGAAGTCTCCTAAAAAGGATGAAAGGATTTTATGACCACCAAATACTAAAATATGATAAATTTACAATATGCAAATACTAGCATAAATTTGCATATAAATATTACGAAAGTACTACCATTGTAGTCAACTTTTCTTCAGAAAGCAATGCCTTCCATTTTGAAAAACTATCATTTCCCATTGACTTGCGAGGTGTTGATATATCAACTTCAATAATCGTCTCAATCTGAAACGCACGAGGCTTGAACTTGTACTGCTGAGAATCATAGTCCTTTTTGGTTTTTGCTTGAATTTTCATGCTCACCCAAATATTGGAAAATTCTTTAAATATTCTATGCAAAAGCTAATTCAAAACATATATTTTATAATCATATAATAATCGTGTGAGCAAATTCCTTTCTATTAGTTGCAATTAAAATAGACTCTGACCTTAAAGGAATCTTTATCCATCAATTAAGCATTAGCTACGTGATGTGCAACACGGACAAGAACATTTTGATGAAGAGAGGCTTTAAGTTGCATAACGGAGACCCATTCCAAATGGGAATGCAAATACATTGCATAAACACATCAATTTGATACTACATAATAGTAAAATAAATGAAATGCTCCAAATAGATGAATTGTCAAAGAAGAAGACATTATGATGGAGACATCAAATGAATCAAGTTTATCTATTAAGAAAGAATTAAATGAAGTGCAGACCACCTTATCAGTCAATGACTTGGGGACTCACATATCTAGACTTTTACGGCCCCACCGAAACTTCACCCCATTTGTGAAGAAAGAAAACCCAATGCATCCGAGTATTACATTTCCTTGTCCTTTATTCCCATTAAATGAATGTTGATTTCTTCTGACAAACACTGTTTGTCAAGATTCTAGAGCCTCACCGACACGGCCTTTATCTTTATCCCAACATTAGTGTGAAAGGGAGACGTCAAATGAAACAAGTTTATCTATTAAGAAAGAATTAAATGAAGTGCAGACCACCTTATCAGTCAATGACTTGGGGACTCATGTATCTAGACTTTTAGGGCCCCACCGAAACTTCACCCCATTTGCAAAGAAAGAAAACCCAATGCATACGGGTATTACATTTCGATGTCCTCTATAAAGGGAGAAATTGGTGAAACAATTTTTAACCACAAAACAAAAGCAAATGGAGAGAAAGAGAGAGCCAAAAGATGCTGATTTGCACCACACCCTCATCATCATTTATAAATTACCCACCAATTACTCTTTGTTTTCACAACTATCTACTTCTAATTCTATTAATCTCATAATGGAGGCTTCCTTCAGACCCGTTTCATTCCTTTTCCTTTTCCTTTTCCTTGCCTTTCTCTTTCTTCCCAACTTCTTCTTCTTCTTCTTCTGCACCAGACTTTCTGAGCTTCGTTGCAAAACTCACTGAGCGACAGGCTCTTCTCAACTTCAAGCAAGACCTTATTGATTCTTCTAACCGGCTCTCCTCTTGGACTGCCCATGGGGATTGTTGTCTATGGGAGGGTGTTGTTTGCCACAACCGCACTGGTCATCTACATGAACTCCATCTCACAACCCCTTATCCTGAAGATGGTTTTGCAAGTTTTGCAATTGAAGAACAAATTGAAGCCTATTTTCGGTCAAGATTTGGTGGTAAGCTAAATCCTTCTTTGCTTGATTTGAAGCATTTGAATAACTTTGACCTCAGCTTCAATGATTTCTTTGCTTCTTCTATTCCCTCATTTCTCAGTTCAATGAAGAGTTTAACATCTCTTAATCTCTCTTTTGCGGGATTTGTGGGACTCATACCTCATCAACTTGGAAATCTCTCCAATTTGCACTATCTCAATCTCCAGGGTAATGATTTACATGTGAATAACCTTGAATGGCTTTCTGGTCTTCCTTTGCTACAACATCTCGATATGAGTGGTGTAAATCTTAGCAAAGCCTTTGATTGGGTTCAACTCACAAACACACTCCCTTCCTTGTTGGACTTGCGGTTGTTTGATTGCCAACTTAGGCCTTTCATTCCACTAACACCCACGGTTAACTTTTCATCTCTCCTCACCCTCGATCTTTCATGGAACCAATTTGAAAACACTTCGATCCTATCATGAATCTTTGGTCTTCGTAATCTTGCTTCTCTTGATTTGTCTGACAATGACTTTAAAGGTCCAATCCCTGTTGATCTCCAAAACATGACCTCTCTTAGGCACCTCGATCTATCTTGGAACAATTTCAACTCTTCAATTCCCAATTGGTTGTATTGTTTTAGTCATCTTGAGTTTCTTAGCCTTGGCCACAATAATTTGCAGGGTACAATCTCCAGTGCCATTGGAAACCTAAAATCTGCTGTTAGTACTGACTTGTTAGTAAATGAGCTTGGAGGAAAGTTGCCAAGATCGTTGGGTAATCTCTGTAACTTAAGGGAAATCATAATGTGAGACAACAAATGGAATCAAGAGATATCTGAAATCTTAAAAAGTTTATCAGGGTGTGTTTCAGATAGACTAGAGATCTTAGACTTAAGTGATTCTCACCTCCATGGTCATTTGACGGATGAACTTGAGGTATTTAAAAATCTAGTCCAACTTTTCTATTCTTCAGTTTGGTTAATAAAATTCTTATTACTTATCAAAATAAATAAAAAATCTAGTCCAACTTTTTCTTCAGAATAATTCAATTTCAGGTCCACTTCCGGTGTCTTTGGGAAAACTTTCATCTCTGAGAAACCTGAATCTTGGGAAGAATCAATTCAATGGAACCCTCCTCCCTCAACATTTTGGACAACTTTCCAAACTTGAGACTTTATATATTGATTCTAATACGTTGAAAGGTGTTGTGTCTGAAGTTCATTTTTCCAATTTAACCCGTTTGTGGATACTCCATGCATTTGGAAACCGACTTTAAAAGCAAGTCCACATTGGATTCCTCCTTTTCAGCTTGTGGCTTTATCGTTGCAATCATGGAATTTAGGGCCAAAATTTCCCCAATGGCTTTGTTCACAAAGGCATATGGTGTATTTAGACATTTCTTATACACAGATTTCAGATATGGCTCCTCCTTCATTTTGGAACTTGTCTTCACAGTTCCAATATCTAAATCTCTCCCACAATCTAATCAATGGAGAAATTCCAAACAATCCCGTGATTTTGTCTGCTAGAGTGATTGATTTAAGTTCAAACCATTTCAAAGGTCCGTTACCTTATATATCCTCTAATGTGTATGTGCTAGATCTTTCTAACAATTCATTCTCTGGATCTATTTCTCACTTTTTTGGTTTTAGAGTGAACAAGACAAAAAACATAGGATATCTCAATCTTGAAAAAAATATTTAATCACGAATAATACCCGATTGTTTGATGAATTGGAGCAACTTTGTGATCTTGAATTTGGGGAACAATAATTTCAGTGGTAGTATTCCAGCATCCATGGGATCTTTGACTCATCTTAAATCTTTGCACCTATACAAAAACAAATTCTTTGGAAAATTACCATCATCTTTGAAAAATTGTGGAGAGTTGGTAGCTATTGATGTTGCTGAAAATAGGTTTGCTGGGAACATACGTTCATGGATTGGGCATAGATGTACAGGCTTGAAGATTCTTAGCCTTCACTCAAACTATTTCCATGGTCACATACCAAAAGAACTATGTGCTCTAACTTCACTCCAAATATTGGACCTTTCACATAATGAGCTATCTGGAAACATACCTAGATGTGTCAAAAATTTTAGCGCCACGGCCACAGATAATATTTCAAATGACCACATGTATTCTTATCTTTCTGGATCTCGTTATGGTGAAATTCTTCCTCTTGAAAGTGCATTGCTTGTGATAAAGGGGAAAATTCTTGAGTATAGTGCCATCCTCTATTTGGCAAAAAGTATAGACTTTTCCAAGAATAGTCTATCAAGAGAGATCCCTGAAGAAGTGACCAATCTTCAAGCATTACAATCATTGAATTTGTCATATAATCTCTTGAATGGAAGTATACCTATGAATATAGGTACTATGGTACTATTGGAATCTGTTTATTTCTCTGTGAACCATCTTTCAAGTAAAATTCCCTCAAGCATGTCAAATTTGACATTTTTAAGTCATTTGAACGTGTCAAACAACAATTTGACGGGGAAAATCCCTTTAAGCACTCAACTACAAAGCCTCACTGTGTTGAGTTTTATTGGAAACAAACTCTGTGGACCACCACTTATGGACAATTGTACTGTAAATGGTGTAAAACCCAACAATGAAAACACTAGGAGTAAAGACACTAATGGACTTGAAGTGGATTGGTTCTATGTGAGCGTGGCACTTGGATTTGTGGTTGGGTTTTGGGGTGTATGTTGTTCTATACTATTGTACAAGACATGGAGAATAATGTACTTTCAATTCCTAGATCATGTATGGTACAAGCTTAAGAGCATTGTTTCAAGTTGCAGTTTATAAAATGAAATTGGGCTCATTGCTGGTTTTGGCAAGTGTCTTCCAGAAAGATTTGCTGAGTATGGTTGAGCTGGACGATATGGATCTCATTATGGTATTTTTTCTGTTTTATTTTAGATTTATTTTTTCTTTTGGATGTTTTAAACATATCATTGGCTGACTTGGAGGGTATTGCAGGGAACTATCTATTCATTCATGAGTTTTCCCCGTGGATTTCCATCCAAGTTGATTTCTGTTAACTTGGGCAGCACACAGCCTCAGCTTCTTTCCTATGACATAGATATTCCCACAATCTTTTCTGCTGCTGATATGACCTTGCTAAAAAAGTTGGTTACATTCTCAAATGGTGTTGCTGTTGATAAGGTGGTCTGCACTTCATTTAATTCTTTCTTAATAGATAAACTTGTTTCATTTGATGTCTCCATCAGAACGTTGACAGTTCATCTATTTGGAGCATTTCATTTATTTTACTATTATGTAGTATCAAATTGATGTGTTTATGCAATGTATTTGCTTTCCCATTTGGAATAGGTCTCCGTTATGCAACTTAAAGCGTCTCTTCATCAAAATGTTCTTGTCCGTGTTGCACATCATGTAGCTAATGCTCAATTGATGGATAAAGAGTCCTTTAAGGTCAGAGTCTATTTTAATTGCAACTAATAGAAAGGAATTTGCTCACATGATTATTATCTGATTATAAAATATATGTTCTGAATCAGGTTTTGCATAAAATATTTAAAGAATTTTCCAATCTTTGGGTGAGCATGAAAATTCAAGCAAAAACCAAAAAGGACTATGATTCTCAGCAGTACAAGTTCAAGACTCGTGCGTTTCAGATTGAGAGGATTATTGAAGTTGATATATCAACACTTGGCAAGTCAATGGGAAATGATAGTTTTTCAGAATGGAAGGCATTGCTTTCTGAAGAAAAGTTGACTACAATGGTAGTACTTTCATAATATTTATATGCAAGAAGTGATTAAAGTAGTTTTAGTGGCCAGAATAGGTCCAATAACACTAGTGAACCTTTAACCTAGCATCGTATGTGTCACTTAGTTGCACAGAACACTGAGTATTAAATCTGTGAATTAAATTGATAGATTGTTATTTAATTTATTTGTTAAATTTAATCATGGATTTTGAAATCCGTCTCATGGAGCCTTAACTTCTATCTATCTGCATGTCTGTGTTTGTATGAACGAGTTGATTATCCATCAATACTAAACCTTATCCCCTCCAATGAGTGCATAAGTATGTGATTTTTCTTGTTTGCAGGCCCTTTCTGGATTACAATTTCTACTTCAAAGGGTCCAGGCATTACATGAAAATGGCTCAAAATGCTCCCTAGCTGGTTAGAACTTGGTTCCACTAAGCACTTTTCCTTGGGTCTTGCTGTTGTTATTAACGTTTTATGGTTTTCTTTAAATGGTTATAGATCAATTGGAGCCTATTCTTGATCTGATGTCATCATGGAAAAAGTTGGAATTTGGACCTTGAAGACTCAATATAATTGCAGTGCAATTGTTGAGCGTGAAATTTGTTAACCTCTAAAGAGGATGAGGGTAAATAACTGCAGTAAGAGTTAATAGTTAATACTATTCCTTGCCCACAAAAAAGTGTGAATACTTTAGCCATTTAATAACGAGGAAAACTACTGTTGAAGTAAACAATTTTCTTTTGTTTTTTCCTCTTGAGTGAATTTAGTTTGTGTACAATCATGGCATAATGAACTATGCTTCAGTTCAATCAAGCAAGTACAGGTTCGCTGATCCTGTTAGAGAAGTCAACAATTTGTAACATCGGAAGATAAACTCCTGTTCTTGTGATTAATTCCAATCTTTAAGCTTTCACAGTGTATGCATTAAAACAGCTTATAGAATACTTAAGTGATATAACATAAGCTTGCGGAATGGCTAAAATGTCCTTTTCGTCTTTAATCTTGAACCTGTGTGTTATCTTTTGCTTAACTAATTTAATTTTTTGTCTTTTTACTGTTGCAGTTATGGTGTCCTCTGTATTCTTTTTCTTTTTTTTCTTTATGCTATTTTTTGATTTATGTGTTGGGTTCCTGTAAATTTGAGTTCTTTTCTGTTTTGGGTTCTTCAAATTTTGGGTTTTTGTAGCTCAGTTTAGTGGCTGAACTAAACTTAGTCTTTTGTGTTTTTGTTTGGGTTTTGGGAATTAATGGCTGAATTGTATTTGTGGTTGTGGGTTGCTTTTTGGGTTGTTAAATCAGTGGGTGGGTTGTTTCAAACTTATAAAAGAAAAAATTGTATGGGTTGTTTTCAATGTTGGAGGAGGAAACCAAGTTTGTTTTAGAATATAGTTTTGAATGTAGTTCCATTATGCCTTATGCTGATTATTTGTAAGGAAAGGAATGGGTGAATGTTTAAGGGACAAGGCATATTTTAGTTCAGAGAATGATAGCTAAGTTATGTGATGGTGAAGAAAGAGGAGAGGAAAAGAGAGAGGGAGTTTCAGGGAGAGAAGGAGGAGGCAGTGAGGGAGGAAAATAGGAGAGAGGCGCATTGGAGGGCGGTGAAGCGGTGGTATGATAGGGAAGAAGGGTTGGAGAATAGGGAATTGGAGTTGGAAGAGAGGGAGTTGATGTGGGCAAAGAGGGAAGTTGAGAGAAGGTTGAGATTGGAAAGGGAATTCGATGAAGAGAGGTGGGAGAGAATGAGGATGGAGGAGGAGAGGGAGGAGAAGGAGATGGAGTGGAAGGAGAGGATGTTGGGTTTGCAGATTGAGCATGAGAAGCAAATGATGCAAATGCAAGCTGAGGCGTGCTAGAACCAAATGCAAGTTCTTGGGGTCATGGCTCGGCTTGTTTGTCAGTTTTTTGGGTCGGCGAGTGATGGGTTGGGTGGTGCATTGGGAGGTTTGCTGCCTCACGTTTTGCATAATTTTCAGCATCCAGGGGGATTGGGCGACAATGGGAAGCCGGATGCAAATTCGCCTCCTGAATTCATGTAAACTGTGTAATTCAAATCCTTTATTATTGTTGTTGTAGCTCTAGAGACATGTCCATCAGTTGTTTTTCATGATATTGATTATCTTTATAATATGATCAATGAATAGAATTCTTTTTGCATCTTTATTTGCAATGGAATATTGTGATTCTTGTTTGTTCAATTTAGGAGTTACAAATTCTATCTACTATCAAGCTGCACTTCATCTGGACCTTCTGGACTTTTGTTATGTTTCTTATTTTAACTCTTTGAATTATTTGTTATGTCAGTTCAAAACCTGGATGATGCTCACATATGTAATGAGTTTGCATATGCGTGGGAGTAAAAATTAATTTCATATGGTTTCAACTACTTAATAAGCTGCATTGTGAATTAATATCGTCATTGTTTTGTTTTTATGTTATCAATAAAGGTGGTATGAGTTACTCTTTTGTGCTATAATATCCTTGAACATTGTTAAGGCATCAAAATGGAGCAATTCTTCATACTGTTAATTTTTGAGAAGATCAGAATATTGTTCAAACAATGTGAAATATATGAAGTTTCAAAGAAATAAAAAAATGAAAGGGGTGGCGGGGAAGCAAACTAAGGTTTCAGTTGAATGCAGTAGAAGCTGACATAATTCCATATAGTAAATTAGGGTTTTTAAAGTGGTAAATTTTCCCATGTTACGAAGGTTTCATGGATATTATGAGTGTGAAGGCAAAAGAAATTACTTTTGGGCTTGTAGTACAAGGTATAAGGCAAAACACTCCTTATAATCAATTTTTTTTTTTTTTTTTGTCTCCTTGTTCTGGTTTGGGCCTTTGCCCTTTATGCTTATTGTGAAAATTTAGGGGAGAAAGTGAGGATATTAATGTTTCTGATAAGAGTATTAAACCCTTGAGAAATTTTCTGATCACAATATTATGGAGGTAGAAATTCTGTAGATGTTCATAAGCTAGCAAAAGCAAGTTCATGCTATCAGGAAGTGTAAGTAGAAATGTTGTATCTTTCATTAGTTCTCTTTATGAGTGGTCTTTTGTAGCAGGTCTTACTGATAGTATTTCTATTCACTCCTTCATAGAGTCAGCTCATATGTAGATATTAACCCATTGTAATTCTTTAGGTTCTTTAGGCTATTTCATATTTATTTTCACGACATAGTCTCTTTTCAATAATATTATTTTTACCTATAAAAAAAAAAAGTAAGTAGAAATATTGTAGATGCTCATTAACATTTGTCTGCTCATGGGAAAGTCTTTTGGGTGGATTAAGATCTGATGCATTAGCTAGGGAAACCGCACCCTGTAAAGTCTTTTGAGTGCTATTTGTATTATTGTTTTAAACTTTGTTGTAGTTTCATCGTTTGAACCAGGACAAGCTATGTGGTTAGCGTTTCTACCCTATAATTTAACAAGTTTTCATTTAAATGAGCAGATCCTTTGTTCTGTTCTTGAATTTAAGTACTATTATTTAGATTGAGCCCCTTTAATTTTGTTAATGTTTTTTTGATCTGCATTGCTACCAAATGGATACAGCACCACTTAGAAATGAGGTGTTATTTTGGTTGTACGAGATCATTGAGAATTCTAATGGTTTCTCTTTTATTAGGTAGTTGGTTTTATATTGTATCCTTTGTTTACAGTCACAACTCACTTGGACTATCATTCTCTTTTCTTGACTAGTTCTATTTAGAATGTAGATACTATTCAAGCTAACGTTCTGAGGAATAACTCAGAAAAGTCTCTGAAATCTATTGCAACAATTGCAGAATATATTCCATGTGTCAATTTGAGTAATTTTAGTGCATTTGAATAATTTTCATAATTCAGCTTTGTAGTGAAGTTATTTTTTAAACTCATTTTTTTGAACTGTGTGGTTTTGGCTTTGGAAGAAGCTTGACTTTTAGTTGAGAGTTTTAAGCTAGAGGTTCATTGTTATGCGGAAAAGGATATTCCAGTGATGTATGCAGTTTCCAAGTTAATCATACATAATCTTGTCCAACCTCTTAACAGAACATCCTCGGGTAAAACAATCCATCATATATTGACATGACTCAGGTGTAGGCTTGAATTGGAGATGTGAAAGTGCCCTGTGCATATTCATGGAATGTAAAATAACGCTACATTGCTTAATAGAACCAGCTCTAAACTATAAAATAAGCAAGTAATGCTTCTAAAAATTTGAAAAGTCCTGGGATTATTGACAGAAACACTTTCCATATTTTGTCATAAGGTAAGCTAACCTTACCCCTTAGAATAGGAATGTAGAAGCCTTGTACACGATGACCATCCATGGTTTGTGGAGATTGGGCTTCATGACTATGCAGACATACCACTTGCATGACTCATCCATGCATTTCGCACAAAGTTTTGTCGTGGTCAACCTGCTAATCATAAAATGTTTGTTTTCCTTGAGGGCACAAATTGTTAATACGCGCTGCACCTCCACTTTATTGGCAAAAGTCAAGCCTTTGCACAAATTCATCCCCTCTCTCCAAGTAGACACAAATGGTGTCTCAATATGTGAAGGATCAACTATATTTTCCCAAGTATTTGCATCAGGTTCACTACCGTCAAATGTCTCATCGTCATCAATGTCCCTCTCAAAGTCCCCTTGTTCAACCCTGTCTTCAATCTCATCTCTATCGACAAAATCTTCACCGTCAATGGCAGTACTCTCATCAACATAGCCATCATCATCATCGTCGTCATCATCATCCTCGTCCTCATCATCATCCTCATCATCATCATCATCATTGGCATGAACATCATCACGCTCTACATGTGTAAAATACTCATATTGAGCATCCGAAACTGTAACCTGTAAACTTGTTTGTGTTTGTTGGATTTCCTTGATACCAACTTCTACACGCGGCTCCAACTGTATGTAACTCAATGTTAGTTACTTTCGGTATTCTCTCCAACTTGTCAAACATGATCTTCACATGTTTGTCTGTTTCTATCGCCATATACTTGTAATTAATCCGGTACTTTAGGATTTCATTTGGCATACGATAAGTTATTTGTATGTTTTGCACAGTAGGATTCTCACACAACTCTTCCATAACCATCATCTTCAATTTGTCAAGGGTCTTGAACCTACGATCAATTTGGGTAAAATAGCTCTTTATACCCGGCCCTTCAAATGGTAATCCCTTGTTCGCATTGGCATTCTTCAGTGGACTACCGTGGTATAGGATTATATCAATTTCAGGCATTGTGAAACTGTTAAAGTTAAGTTACTATGTTAGTTAAAAAACATTTTGAAGTTCCCTAATCTAAAAGAAACATGAAGCGAGTCTTTAACTTTCTAATAAAAAGACATGACAACCTTATCTTATCTTATGTTCTTCTGATTGGTGTTATAAGATCAATCAAGACAATTATTTTACAAATTTGTTAGTATTCTAGGAAACAGAACATGGATTCACTTTGACTATAATGGTGGTCCAAACACCCCACTTCGTACAATAATGGTACAAGAACATTGTCATTAAGTATTAGGGCATAAACTTTCATTAAAAAGCATAAACGCATGGCTTTTGTAAGAATTGAATACCAAAGTTGTACTAGTACTGCAGAACTTGCATGTGGATATTTAGTATATATGGGGCTATAGTTAGCGATAATATATGATCAAAGCCAAGCCATTCTCATTAATGCAAGCCAAGCCATTTTCATTAATGCGGGGTAAGCCAGTAACAAATTCTGACCAAAGCCCAAACATGTTGCACCCAAGCACATTTTAGTAAATGAGACCAATCAATTTTTTTCTTAAAACTTAATTCTAATGAAACAAAGCTATAAATCATTGAATATCAGTGAGATGCATGAACAAGAATGAGAATTTTTGTCATCCACAAAATGCTCTAGGTGTAATGCTGAAAGATATAAGAAATTGCCTTTTACCTACATGATAATCTAGCTGAAACATCCACATATTGTATTATACATCATAATAATGTCATAAACATCATAAATTTAATATATAAAACTGATACATTTTGAGGTAATTCCAATGTTATATCCAAGAAGTTGCTGTAGAACAGTAAGCTTCAATAAACAATACAAACAGTTTATAGTTCCATAACTTTCTCAGGACATGCTTTTGAGCATTACATCAAACACAAAGTACCAAACTAAGATTAAAAGATCCAAAGAAACACATTTCTCACTCATCTTAAAACAATAATACAAACAAAAAAGAAAAGAAATTTGATCCAAACACCATTATAGAAAAAAAGCATAAAATAAGGATCACCCAAAAAAAGAATATCACAAAATTAACAATACCCAAAAAACACAAAACATAGAACAATCCTTTTAATACCCTCTTTGGATCTAACTCTTAGTAACCGACTCAAACAAAACACACAACATCAAAATGAGAATTGCACATACATAATAATTGCAAAACAAACAAAACCCAGAAAAGATAAAAGATAAAAAAGACAAACCAATGTGTGATATTGGCGATTTGGAATCACAGAGCGAGATGTTTGTTTTGAGTGGCAATGAGTAACGGTGAATTTATGAGCAAAAGAATAAAAACCCAAGTAGAAGAAGAAGAAGAACAAGGTCGGTGGTTTCTTCAATATAATATTATTATTGGTTTAAAGTCTGTTTTTGGGTGAGAGGTTAGTGAGGCAGTATGTGTTTCTAAATTTTCCAAACGCGTGTTTCTAAATTTTCCAAACGCGTGTTTATAAGACTCGAGTTCTGTTGAAATTTTAATTACCAACCTGGCGTGTTTTTAATTAAATCTCGAGTCTTAAAGACTCGGTTTTTGCCATGTAAAAATCGACTCTTTAAGACTCGAGATCTACGTAGCCCTTTTAAAAGCCAACTCAGCAATTTAGAATTGTTGTAAAGCGAGTTTATAAAACTTGCTTTTTAATAGCATCTCGAGTTTCTTAAACTGGAGATGCTATTTTTCTTAAATCTTTGCAACAATGCCTAACTTACTACATTGAATCCCTATTAACAGTTACTCTGCAAACTCGAGATGCTATTTTTCTTAAATCTTTGCAACAATGCCTAACTTACTACATTGAATCCCTATTAACAGTTACTCTGCAAATTCCCCCATTTAGAAAGCTTGCTATCAATTAAAAACTCAAGTACCCGGAATAAGCTCAGGGATCTTATAGAGAAGCACAATGTAAGTAACATGTGGTCTATTAGTTTATCATTGATGCTATGAGATGAGCTTTTGTTGGATTGGTAATAGTCAACAGTGCCCTGTTCGCATGAGTAGAACCCTCCAAAATTTCTATTTTATTTCATTTTTTTAGCCTCCCAACTCATTCGTGTCAAATGTGATATCTTACTTAGTGATTAATTTGTACTTGTATTTCTCAAGACACTAAATAATCTAGCCTCTTTTCTTGGAGATAATGCTAATGACATGCTCTGTTGTTTCTGTTTGTATAGGACCATCTGCAAAAACCTGTATTGCCTTTTCTTAACCAATACGCACTACAAAGGGGAACAAATGCTCAATTACTAAATGGTCAAAAGCTGCTTAATGAATTTTCAGAAAAAAATTTAGGGATGTGCAATGCTCCTTTTGATCTGACAGCATTCTGTCATTCTGTGATGAAGACAGGTTTTTGCTTTTATACATTCCTGGCATTTTGTGTGCTTCAAGTTTTTCTCCAAATACCTGATTCTGGAACTTCACCATCATTTTTCCTGGTTTAGGTTATTTTATGCTGATTGGAGAAAAAAAGCAGATCATGCTTTGCAGGAGTTGCACCTTGAGAGAGATTCTGATTTTGATAATTCTTTCTTACACTTTAAGCCTCCTGAAGGTCCCCCCCTACCTCCCTACTTATTTCTGAGTTATATTCCTTAATATATTTTTTTCTTCCGTTAGTCTCCTACTTTGGCATTTCCGGTCTTATGAATATGTACTTTGTGCAGAGGTTGGTAGTATTTTAAGGCAATGTTCGGCCTCCCAGTCTACATGCCTCTTGTGCCAGGATCAATGGAAGGATGTGCGGTGCACAATTGAAAATATATATCAAACTGTAGTGCATTGTGGTGATCTATGGAAGGACACAAACAAGAGTCTGGGGAAGAGGAGGGCCTTTTCAGAGCTTCTAAAGCTGTTAGAAAGCAGTGGCATGTCTAGGCACAAGTCTATATATATGGAGGTAATCAAAATTGGATGCTGGGATATTAGTTGTTGTAATCTATAGCTCAGATTGTGTGTGCAGTATTATAAAGGCTAAATGTTGGTTTTCTTTTTCATGACTGGCACTTTATAGGGCCAACACAAATCTTGGTGGTTCCTTGACCCATCATATGATGGTCAGCATCTGCTCCTGACACAAAGTAGACTGGCTCCTGGAGCTTTGGATGTTGCCGCTGCCAGCAAATTTCGAAGTTTTCCCCATGAGACCTTGGTTGCTGAATGGAAAACCACCAATGAGTACTACTTTAAGAGCATAGCATCAGTGCTGCTTCTGCAACAGATTTGCCTAAACTCCCACAAGGATATTACTCGTGAACAGGTAGATCTCTAACTAAATATCAACTGAAAAGACCTTTTTAGTTTGATTTTGTTTAATCCACTGATTTCTCATGCTTTATGTTCCATTTCCATATTAGGTAGTGTTGCCAACTTGATACAATTCCATTTTTCTTTGTGATATCTTGCTTGACATGGGAAACCTGATTAATTTACCTACGGGGTGAATGCTAGAATTTAACGAGTTTGTGCACCTAAAAATCACTATTATTGTCTCTCTGGTTGCCTGTCCAGTTTCTACACAATTATTTAAGAAACAGTTAGTTCCAAGAGTATATATAATCCTCCTGTGTTGATTTCTTGTTTTTTTTTTGTAGGTTGATAGGTCGGGGGCTTTTCTCAACCAGCTCATTGAGATACAGCAGAAGCAGCAGGTTGCTGTCAATGATTTTGCTAGGCAATTGAAGCGCTTGAGGGAATCTGTATCTACATTGGAAAATCTCTATCCAAATTCTCCAACCACTGATATTGAAACTGTTAGTGTGTGCCATATCAAAAATAAACACGGCACCTTGAAATGCCTGTGGCAGCAGAAGGTAAGTTTTCAGTCTGGAATGTGGCTTGGCAAGTTTGTTGTAATTTATCCCGATATTTTGTTTCACCTTTCTCTTAAGCTTAAGATATGAGAATTTTTCTCTGCAGGAACTCTTTGATGGTTTGTGTGCCATGCTGAATGAAGCATCGCTGGTGCTAAGAACATTTGAAGATACCCATTTGAACACTTGTCATGGTGTCAAAGCTGCAGCAAATAGGGTTCTTGCTTTCATTGGAAAATTTTTTCCCAATTTTCAGAAATCTAAGGTGCAATATTATTGTTCCTCACTGTGTTTTTCTTTGAAGACAGTATTTCTTGGACAATGTTGATGATAATTCTGTAACAGGAAGCATTGGATTATTACCTTCTTGGCCAAAACAGAACTACAGCAACACTAGCTGGTACCTCACAGTGTTATGTTATTACAAAACAAATGGAACAGTTGGTGTCTCAAAACTTCCAGGCCATAAAGAATATCTTCTCTTGTTTTGTTTTTCCTCCTTTCTATTTGTCTTCTTCTACGCTTCTTTTCTTGCTTGGGCTCTGAGCGGGAATATAACTAGATTGTCCAATCTTCTAACCTGCTGTCTGAAATGGAACTTATAAATGTTACTTCAAAATTTTTGCAGGGAGAATTGATGGAGGAAGAGAATAATTCCATGCCGTCAATCAATGAACTTACTGAGGGCAATAGTTCTGGGTTTGTTGAAGCCCTTAACAGTACTTGTGAACATATCACTGATGCATTGCGGAGATTAGGTTCATCAAGTTCTGGACATAACCTTCCAGAAGAGTCAGTGGGGAATATTACCTCTTGGGAATTTCTGTTTGACTCATTTGTAGTGGATTTAATATTGGATCTATTATGTGAAAAGCTTCTCAAAACTATGTTCTATGTGGTAAGTTACTTGCTGCATGCTTTGAATTATTGTCAGGTCTCTCCCATTTGTAGATATATCTAATCTGGTTAATCATCTGATTGGCTGTGCTCAGGAAAAACTCCTGAATCATTCTAGCATTGATATTAGCAGTAATTCCCAAATTGGAGCACAATAAAAGCATCTACATGTTTCTTTGAACATAATTTTGAACTTTGGCGATGCACTCCTGCAAGATCTTTTAGCTATGTATAGAACGGTAAGTTCGTTGTCTCTTTGCTCAAAACTTGGCATTTCTTTTAATTTTGTGTGAAGAAATTTTTTTCTTCAAGTGTCATATTGGTCAATTTTTCTGTGCATGTGAAAAGGTACTGTAAGGGAATCTAGACTCTTACTAGCTATTTGGCATATGGAAGTTTTATACATTTTTAGACTCCTATTTAGGTGGACAGTTTCTCAAACATCTTACTGAAGATGGGAATGGTACTTAATTATCTTTGGCTGGATGATTGGCATATTGTGGGTCCTCTTTTTTATTATTTTATTTTATTTTTATAACGCGATGAAATGGTATGTTCATTGAAGAAACAAAGCAGAACAAAACAGGGGAGAAACAAAATTGGCATATTGTGGGTGCCTAAAGTTGGCAGTTAGCAATGTTTGCAGCTCTGGTTTATTTTTTTGGTAAGTAGGCTCTGGTTTATATTCAAGGCAGGTATACTATGGTGAACATTGATAATGATACAGAAGAAAATGTCACTTTGGAACTTGTAAAATCTGGAATATTTGAATTTGGAGTGTTATTGGAGTTGCTCTACCAAAATTTGGGTAAACACGTGCTATTCTTGGGAATGAGAGAATTCCTGCTTGAGTAGTTGGGTCTAGTGTTTTTGTTATAACGAGGTAGATGCCTAATATTTTCATATGTAAGACAATGAACATTCTTTATCATTTTGATTGTATTACTTAGTGATATTGTCTTTCCTATTTAATCTTATCATAGTGTTTAAACTGTTTAGTTTCTACAGCAGCTGCTGCTCCTCCTCATCCAGTGCCTGCACAAGGTCAAAGTGGATCTGTAATGGGATCACTTGGTGCCACTATTGCAGATGGTGAGTATTAAATGTTTCTCTATGCCACAATTATGTCTCTTATGAATTGGAAGAGAGAGAGTGTGTATATATATATATATATGAGTTCCTAGAATCTTACAGCACTTTATTTGTTGATGCATACGCTTGGCCTGGGGTACTGGTACTTCTATTGCTCACAGGGCTATGGATGCTCTGATGGGTCCTCGTGTCATTAAGCATGAGACTGTTGCCTCATCGGCTTCTGATGTTCCACCAACTCCAAACACAAACGGTGTTGGAAGTTCTACTGTTTGTGCTGATAAATCCAAGGCCTTAATTGATGTATGATTCTCCTCCTCATACCACTTTGTCTGATTTTTTTTTTTTTTATAAATATAATTGTTTCTCTAATTGAACTATTTGGTTTCAAGTTGTTTTCCCTAGTTCTGAATAAATCCTTTTCTTTTCCTTTTGAGCCTTTTGGAAATGCTTTTGGTTTGAATGCGGATGTCAATCCATTACAAAACAATTCCTATTTATCTGCTATCTTCATTGTTTGACCATGCTACGAGGGTTATTGTTGGATGGCCAAATAAATCTTGATTGTCTGGGTGCTGCATGGTCGCATATAGCACAAGCCGATATGCCTCGGTTCCAAAACCATGAAAGGGGTGGTGGAGAAGGAGAAATCCACCTTGTTGATTGTCTCGGTTAGAATCTGAGTGCCAAAGCGTAGCAACTGCTTGCAGCAATGGTCATATATGGCAGCGGTATGGGCAGCTGGGCCACTTCCCAGTGATGCACAACCTTGTTTCGAGGGTATGGAGGTCATCCATGGCCGAATTTGAATAAATAGTGAGCGGCAGAGGGGAATGCTAGGCCACTTCCCAATTTCAATGAGCAAATCCTGCATACCTCTTTTCGTAATTGCTCTAGTATGCAACTCTCTGTTTGTTGCACTCTGTTATCAACATACTGCATCTCTAATGAGTTTTAAGGGAATGCTTTCAACCAAGATTTTATGTATATGGAATGCTTGAAACTACCATTAGGATGCATGCAGAACCTCCTATTATGTGTGCCTTTGCATATAGAAGGAATAGTGAATTTCTAATCTTTCACCACGAATATTATAAAGATTGACATATACTGTATGACCTTTTTTTACTTTTTGCTGAATAACACATACTGTAGATCGACAACTGAATTTATAAGTTGGGATAGAATTTGGAGGACCTGCCCTATACTCAATCCATTATTGTTGTTTCTAATCGATCTCCTTGTGCAATGGGTGACTTTATTTTGTTTAAAAAATAAGCTCTGTAAAAGTAGATTTGTACCTTGAAAGGATGGGGTTTTAAAAAGTCATAAATAATCTTATAGGGAAAATAAGTTGGCATTTTAGCTAAAAGATTTTTGCAACCCTATCTATCTTATATGGTGGTCTTGAAATTTTTTTCATTGTGGCAAGAATACCCAGTTTAACATAGCATTTGAACTGTTCAAATGTCAATTAGTTAAGCATAAATTTAACTCTGGCTGCTACTATCTTTTAGCATACGAGCATTCATAAAACAAATAGTTCTTTCACTCCAAAATTCTCATGTGGAACAAACATAGGAGATGAATAATATTACCCCATTAGCAAGTCTTCATGGCTATATAACATATTCTTGACTATTAGCCAGCATATGAAGGTATGCTTAAAGATTGCAGCAGAAAACCGGATCATCCTCGACCAACATCAATGGCTACCCATTTTTAGATCCTAGGAGTTTTAAAGTTCCTAGAGAAAATTCTTGAATGCTAAACCCATTCTTGGACGCTACGACTTTTAAAGTTCCTTCTTTGAAGTAATGGGTGACTTGAGATTATTGATACAAAATGGAAACTGGTATTGCCTTGAGTGGGAATGAAATGATTTTAAGGCTAGTTTGTTGGTGTGAAGCTTCGTGTCCTCTGAGAGTGTGTTTGGAATTTTTCTCTTGATGATTGGTTCAAGGTGTATGTTGGTGGTTTGAATTGTTGTCATTGGTTGCACTTTTAAGTGTTCTAAATGGCTTCAATAATTTTGTCATGTCTTTTTGCCTTTGTGTTTCAAATTTTGCTTGAACTTGGAATGAAGTTTTGAAAATTTTCATGTTGACTGTCTTGGTCCTTAGAAGATGAAAGTTTAGTTTCATGGGAGGTGTGAGGCTTTTGAGTGGTTTTGGAATGAGATGCCCACAGTGTGTGTGAGTTCAAGTTGATAATGATGGTGTTTTTTTTTTTTTTTTTTTTTTTTTTTGAATGCAATTGGGTGTGAGATGTGTGTGGGTTGATGGTGTTGACTGCTAGAGTATTGACCGAAATTAGTTGAAACTTGGAACTTTTATTTAGTGAGCCCGTAGACCCACCTACCTCATCCTCATCTGACCCTCTAGGACCTCCAGTTGGGATTACCACTGTACAGCCAGCTACTGATGTACCAGACAAGCATCCCCCTCATCATCCCTCACCCCCACAAGGTAGACCGCAACGTATTAGAAGAGCACCTACTTGTGGGATAGGTGGACACAAAATAGGACGTGTAGGCAGCTCTATGGTATGATAACATTAATTACAATGTAATGATATATTTTGTAGTTCACTTTATAGCTTATCATTACACCGAATATTGATTGTATGCATGTAATGTCTTTGTAGCACGATGATGAGTCTAAGGATGATGCCCCGCAGCCTCCTCCCCCGCCCAAACATTACATGAGGGTTAAAAAAGGCAAAATTCGCGAACCTTGAAAAAGAGGTTTGTTAACTACCTCGTTTATGGCATGGTAATAGGATCTAATAGCCTTCCACAACTATCTTGTTTAGTGGTGTCACTCTATGTCAATGCTTTGTAGTCACTCTATGTCACTCTATGCTAAACTGGAAATCACCAATGCTTTAAGTACTTACTGTGGTGCTAAACTCCATTTGTTTTTGCACCCTAACTTAAATAAAACAGGTGAGAACCTATAAAAAAAAAAATTCTGGAAAATGTTCCATCAGAAAGTTCAGGTACATTTGGATAGTTTCACATTTAGGTAACGCCTATCAAACTATAAGGCAAAGTACAGGTACAGCTGCTTGTCTACCACATTCTCTTATACATTAATCTTGTGTTGTTTGATCAGGACAGTAAGAAGAATGGTGACTGTCCGGAAAAGATTAATGAAGTTGCATCCCTTAGATGTGCATAAAGTTATTTGATGCCAACTTCTTCAACGATAAAAAGGTGACTTTTTATAACTTGTAATACTGCTGTTTTGGTGTTGCTTTATATATGTAAATAACAAAACAATCCATGTTGTAATGGTAATTTTAACTTTAACTCAATCAAGTATCTAAAGTCTATCTAATTTAGATTCTGGAGATTGTCAAGGGAGTGAAAGAGCTCAATATCCCTATAATCAGAGCTAATCGGAAATTAGTTGCTTCTCTTAATGGAGGGCTGCATAATCCATCTGTTTTGGTGTTCAATCCTAAGTGGAGCACTGAACAACCACAAAGCATAGGCAAAAGATTTCATTACCCTTCTCTCATTGGCACTAAGAGACCAACAAATGAAGAAGATATTGCTTTCGTGAGTGTAAGTCTTTGCCGTGATGTGGGAAGTTTTGTTTTTTAATTATAAAATTTGAATCTGGTTTACCCTTTACTTGAAAGAAGGAAAAGATAGGGAGCAAAAACCAAAAATGAGATTATGGTTTAAATCTTCTGCTTGCACGAGCTGTTACTTACTAATAATTTTGCGTTCTGCATATGACTTTCATTACTGTGTGTATTTTTGAGTGAGTGAATGTGGAAATACAATGAATATTTTGGTAGTTTTTCAAGTTTCTGATATGATAGGAAGGCTACCGAGCTTATGGGACACTGATTCAATTCTTTACATGTTATGAAATGCTCCATGCATATGTATTTCTGCATTAATATCATAAGTATGCTTCAAAACTTCAAAAATATGTGTTGGGAGCACAACTCATTATGGTTATGTTTGTAATTCTTTTGTAATTCAATAATTGGGCTTTGCCAAGTCAATTATGATTAGGTTTAGTCTTAGTAGTCTATATAAGTGCGCCACTGGAGATAGTTTTCTTGATGAATATAATTTCAATTGAAAAATTTCCAATGCCTTGGCACTAATTCCAGGTAGGCAACCCTAAGTACTACTCCCTAGGTTTTTCAGCTCACTGGGTGCCGACTTCAAGCAATCCTAGTTGTTGACTCCTAGATTTATTTACTTTTCTGTTCTCGTTGATTCTTAATTCCCTGTTTAGAATTTTCTGCTGATCTTGTTGCCCTGCATCACATGTAAATGCAAAATTTAATTTTTCCTTGAAGTTTTGATTCCTATAGGTGGACATAAGAAGGGTATGGTGTAATATATAGTGCTTATGTATCAGTTTTCAACACTCACCTATAATCTCAAGTGTAGAGAGATTACCCTCAGATTTAAGAGAAAAACTGGCTATACTATGTTACTTAAATTTATTGTCAAAAAGGAAAAAAAAAAAACATTATGGTCCTTAAGCTGCACAAGAAGAAACAAAAATTCATTGACATTCTCCTACCGCAGGCAGCACTACTATGGATCAGTTGCAGGCAAGATTTGATCCATTTGAAGGGAGCTAATGAGGGTGTAGACTTATGCTGTCTGGAGGATTCATCTAGTAGTGCGAATGAAGTCAATTCATAATCCCGGTCATTAGCAAAGGAAAACATTCAGAAAATAATTAGTGTTCTGCATCCCCAGTTGGAAAGAACTCTTTTAGATTGTTTAAGAAAGATTAGTATTCAGTTTCGTGTCTTTGGAGAAGAAGGTGGCCCCAAGATTTGGTATGCTAAGAATCTTGAATCCCAATATCCCAGGCCTGACTCTCCCAGAAGGAATTTGGGTGCTGAAAGTTCAGAACCACCAGCCCCAGCCCCAGCAGTCGGATCACCTAATCCAAGTCCAACACCATCTGCTGATCCAGCACCATCACTTATGCTAGTACCTTCCAGTCCTCCAGATTCTAATTCTCAGCCCCCCCCCACCGGTGCCCTTTTTCCCACCAACTTCAAACAATTCTTAGGCTCAAAGGTAGCTCGACCACCTCTGGGACAAAAAAATTCATCAAATGATACTTCCAGTGAGGAAGCTGGCTCGGAGGATGATGCAAATGCTCCTAAAGCTAAACTGAAGCCATTTTTCTGGGATAAGGTCCTAGGCAGCCCTGATCAATCTATGGTTTGGCATCAGATTAAATCTGTATCATTCCAGTAAGTTGCAGATTTCTTTATTTTTATGTATTCATAATGAATCAATATGGATAATTAGTTGCTGAATACAATTTGTCTATACTTTTCAGGTTCAACGAGGAGATGATAGAAAGTCCGTTTGGTTATAATGCTGTTGATAAAAACAGAAAAGCACACGAGGAGTCTTCTTCGCAAGATCCCTCACCCCAGCATATTCAGATCATTGATCCGAAAAAAGCGCAAAATCTAGCAATTCTTCTGCGGGCATTGAATGTGACAATAGAGAAGTTCAAGATGCACTTCATGAAGGTAATCTATGCCTTGCGGGGGTGAAGACAAACTCTAGGCAATTGCACTTAGTTTTCTTAAGCAATCATGCATATGAATAACTAGACAATCACACCTGCAAAGCTTGAAGAAAATCTGAAATTTATTAATTCATATCTCTCTATGATTTGAATGATTAAATAAAAGCCTTTATATGGGCTATTCTTAATCCTTTTTCTAAATATGCATGTAAAAGGATAGGAATTGCTAAAGCAAGTAGGAATCAACTTAAACAAAACAGAAAAGAGCTCCAAAACATAAAATGAAACTCTGCAATGAGCTCTAGCTCAATTGGCACCTCCTCTCCTTATAAGTTTTAGATGGAGGGTGAGGTCAAGGGTTCAAGACCCATTGGGTGTGTGTGTAACTTATGAACTGAAAAAAAAATATATAAAATAAAACTCTAAACCCTCCGGTGTAACACATTACAGCCAGTTCTAGAAAAATTTGAAATTATCATATTATCCATACCCTTGTAAAACTCAATTAAAACAGAACCAGCAGCTTTCTAATCTAAAGAAACATAATACTAAGGCTTGTTAATAACTAAAGTAGCCTGAAGGGTGCCAATTATGTCTCACATCAAAACTGGACCATATGTTTAGAGTTTGAATTACTGTGATCTTTGGTCTTGCTGTTCTGCATTCTGAGAGCTTTTTGCTGGCTGCATCATGTGGTCAAGAAAAATAATCTCTTCAATGTAGGGCAAAATTGATCATGCTCCTGTAGTGCTTTTAATTTTTGTGTCAATGCATAATAACCATATTCTAACTGCCTTAGTTGAAGCAGGAAATGAGCTTCCACCAGAACTCCTTCAAACTTTGTTGAAGATGGCACCAACTGCAGAAGAAGAACTGAAGCTTAGGCTATTTAATGGTGAAATTGCTCAACTTGGGCCTGCTGAGCGGTTCCTAAAAGCCTTGGTTGATATCCCATTTGCTTTTAAACGAATGGATGCGTTGCATTTCATGTGTACCATTCAGGAGGAGGCTACCATCACTAAGGAGTCTATTGCAACCTTAGAGGTATGACTATGAACTAATATTTTCATGTCTCACTGTTTGTAGCTCTTCACCTCTACATTTTAAGAAACAAATTGAGCAAATGTGAAATGGAACTAATTAACTACTTTCATTTTCTTGGCAATGAAAAAATTTAATAAACTAATATAGAAATACAACAAAAGTATGACATAAACCTTATGGCATAATCTTCAAATCAGCTTTGTTTTCTAAAGTTCTTGAAAAGGGTTCAACAATAGATTTTAGTTCTCTAGCAGATTAGACTGAGTAGCTTTTACATGAGGTCTTTGTAATTGGTGAGGGGATTTGTGGTCTTTAGGTAGCTTCAATATCCAACATAAATAAACCACATTACATCCATCATCTGTCAATCGAGAACCTTGTGTTTCCCTCCATTCAAAACAGTTGCTCCTTAAGTAAATTGAAATTCATAGATTCCACATGAGCAAAATTCTCAAGTAAACTGCTCATGGAAGAGACTTATATTTTAAAAAATATTCACATTGACAGTTTTTTTTTTCTACCTTTCTGCTTTGACAGCTAAAAACCTAAGCAACTTTAGTTTGTAAAGCTAGTTCATTCTATCACTTTTAAAATGCAATAGAATGATGCAGTAGCCTATGGCTAGGGGTGGCAAATTTTATCCATATCTATGAACCCATCCATTAGCCACCTTATTTGGATAAGTCTTAACCCAACCCATTTAAATATTTGGGTTAAATGAGTAAAGACCCATTTGGTTATTTAATTAGATGGGTCTAAATGGATAAACCCACTAATACCCACTAAACCCATATAAAATTTAAATAAATAACATAAAATCTAAATTTCTAGAAAATGACTAAAATACCCCTAAAACTTAAAAAATGACCAAAATACCCCCAAAACCTAAAAAATGGCCAAAATACTCCCAAAACAAAAAACAAAAAAATGGCCAAAATACTCCTGAAACCCAAAAAATGACCAAAATACCCCAAAAACCTAAAAAAATGACCGACATACCCCCAAAACCTAACAATTACCAAAATACACCCTAACCTAAAAAATTACCAAAATACTCCATAAACCTAAAAAATGACCAAAATATTTCTAAAACCTAAAAAATAACTGAAATACCCCCGAAACCTAAACAAATTACCAAAATACCCTGAAACCTAAAAAAATGATCGAAATACACCAAAAACCTAAAAAGAAAATGACCAAAATAACCCTAAAACCTAAAAAAAATGATCGATTAAAACCCCTGAAACGGAAATTATGACCAAAATGCCCCTAAACATGTAAGATGACCAAAATACACCTAAAACCAAAATAATCCCAAAACCTTAAAAAAAATGATCGATAAAAACCTCTGAAACCCAAATTATGACCAAAATGCCCCTAAACATGTAAGATGACCAAAATACAGCTGAAAAATCTAAAATTACCGAAATAGAGATTTAGGGTATTTTGGATGTTTCAAGGATATTTTTGACAAATTAAAGGTTCTAAGAGTCTTTCATTCATTTTATAGGTTTCGAGGGAATTTCGGTAATTTTTTTGGTTTCGGGGTTATTTTGATCATCTTTTAGATTCTAAGGGTATTTTAGCCATTTGCTAGGTTACAAGGGCATTTCTATCATCTTTTAGTTTTAGGGTTATTTTAGTAAATTTCTAGGGTTCAAAAGTATTTTGGTAATTTTTAGGTTTTGGGGTATTTCGGTAATTTGGAGGTATTTTGGTCATTTTTAGGTTTCGGGGGTATTTTGGTCATTTTTTGGGTTTCAGGGGTATTTTGGTCATTATAGAGATTTTTGAGGTATTTTGGTCATTTTAGTGGTTTTTAAGCATATTTGGTAATTTTAGAGATATTAGGGGTATTTTGGTCATTTTGGAGGTTTCATGGGTATTTTGCTAATTTTAGAGATTTTGGGGATAATTTTGGATGTCGAAGGGTATATTGGTAATTTTGGAAGATTAGGGATATTTGCATCATTTTAGGTATTTAATGGTATTTTGGAGGTCTCGAGTAGTTTTAGAGGTATTTTGGTTAAATGGGTGGGTTACTAATTAAATGGGTTGAGTTGGTAATGGATAATTAATTTATATATAAACGGGTCATAAATGGATAATTATACACCCGACTCATTTATGACCCAACCCGCCCATTTGCCACCCCTATCTATGGCTCAATGGTATTACTCTCTGTTAACACAAGCTTTGCTTGCATTTTGATTTTTCCCCTTCTAATGATATATTTGAAATTTTGAATCGCAGGTTGCTGATTATGGACTCGTAGGTGATCTTTTTGAAGTGATACCAGAATTGCTAGAAAAGATGCCGGAGAAAGGTGAAGTTTATCATTTTTTTCCTGGTCGATGCATCTTCTGGCTCTCATGCATACAGTGCTGAAGCAAATGCATCTTCTGCATCGAATGTTGACGAGCTTCATCAAGAAATCTCAGTTCGTTCACTAATACTCATAATTCCATTGATTATTGTGTGGACACACACATATTCCTTGGAGTATTTTCAAGAAAATCCATAGAGGAGGTACAAGAGAAGAAGATGTTGCTGGAAAAGCTACAAGTCAGAATGAATGAAGCAGAAGCAAAGGCCAACAAGCTGAAAGTGTCACTTGAGAATCATCTCGAAAAGAAACCCGAGGTTTAATATTTGAAAAAACTTAATATTTGTTTAATGGTAGTTGTTTGAAAACATAAAAAGAAAGAATAAAGAAAACATAAAGAAAGAATAAAAAAAGAATATTTAAAAGAAATGGTAAACTAATATAAATTTTGATGTTTGGTGGATTGGAAAGTGGTATGTTAAAATTGATAAAGCAGGAACTGAACTGAAATTGTAAATGCTAAAATATTTAGCAGTCTTGATAAGTATGCTGTAATGGTTTAGTGATAAAATCACCACTTTTATTAAAGGTTTAATGTTGAATTTAATCATTACCCATGATAGTGGCTGCATGATTTGAACTCACAATACTATGATAATTTGTCATGGATAAAACTATTAAATTTGATTATGCTGGACATTATACCAAGTGGCATTTATCATAAAGTTAACTCAAAGAACCTGCAATCCATAATAATGGGACACGTTTGTGTATTTGGGATAACACTCGATTAGAGTCCGTAGACGTTATATTTGTGTATTTGTTGATACTGTCGTATTGGCTTTAGAATTGTGTTGCTTTATTGGGTTTTGGTATGATTTATGTTCTGAGGTTGGAGGTGGTTTTTTTTTTTAATTTGTTATGCAGGGAGTTATGAAGGCAATAGATGTGAACAAGCTGACATTTGCTGGGTGCAGAGTGAAAATATGGATTTTCTATTGGTTTGCCCAGCTAAACAATAAGATGGGAGGTGACTTGAAGAAAATTGATGTTGTTGGGCGCTACCTCATTGACATTTGGAAGGCCGTCGGGATGGATATTGATGGAGGGAAGGTGGAGTTTCTGTGGTCCTCGAAGGAGATAACCTCGAACAAGCTCATGAGTACTGGCCTCTTGTGATGGATATAGCACGAAGGAATACCGTTTCAAGGATAAAAAGGTGAATTATTGTATGATGATTATTATTATTACTTTAACATGCTGGTGATGTGGTCGTAATTTAATGATATATATAATATTTTGCTGCAGGTGTGGTCAAATTATGGGTCGAACTATGTATTGAGGAAGAGTTGACTGCAGCACAAATTTTCTACCCATGCATGCAATGTGCTGATGTGTTTTTCTTGAAGGTGCTTCCTTTTTCACTTCTAGTTTGTGAATAGACCATTTGATTTTGTGGAAAAACCAATTTTTTTTTGAACTGTATGAATTTTTTATAAAATAAATAGGCCGACATTTGCCAACTGGGAATGGATCATCGAAAGCTGAATGTACTTGCAAGAGAGTACTGTGATCACATCAAGAGGAAAAAGAAGCCTATTATTTTATCACACTGTATGTTCCTAATTCTTTATACTGACTATTTCTCTAATTATTTTTGTATCCTGTAACATTTTGTGTATAGTTGTGTGGTCTTTATTTGTTTTGCTTACTGGTAATTTACAAACATGTTACCCGGTTTACAACAAGGTCAGGAGAAGATGTCGAAAAGTGATCCACTATCTTCCATTTTTATGGAAGATGACGAGGTAGGGTGCATGTATTGGGGTATTAAATTGCCATTTAGGGGGATGCATTGTGTTTTTTTTATTAGTTGCGCATAGCATAAGGATAGTGGATTATAAAACTCGGTTAACCTTAGATTTATTCTGCCTCCATGTTGTAGGCCGAAGTAAATTTGAAGATAAAGACAGCATACTGTCCTCCAGATATTGTGGAAGGGAATCCATGCTTGGAGTTTGTGAAGTACCTCATTTTACCTTGGTTTAAAAAGTTTGTAATAGAGCGCAGTGCAGAGAATGGTGGTGATAAGTAAGTCATAAGGATTTTATTATGAAAGGTTTACTTATTTTATGTAGTTAATGCTAGGACATCTGCCTTCTCACCTAATTCAATCCGTGCATCTTGTTGAAAGTGTGTGCTCCTTTTTTTGGGTTAGAATTGAGAGAATGGAGGTGAAGCAAGAGTTTGAGTGGAATGAAGCACAAAAGATTGTGATAAGTGTAGACCTTGTGGTTGCAGCCTCAAAATTTAATTAGAGAACCTAATGTACTGCACCTAAGAACTTGTACTTAAGTTTTTCTTTTATGCATTTTATTCTTTCACCCTTTAGTGTATGCATTTAGAGTCCTTCTACATATAACTCAGATAGAAGTTATGAGTTATGAATTATGAATTATGAATATGCTGATTTCAGGTATAATGCTTGTTGGCTTCCCTTGCTTGCTAAGCATTCCTGGCATGCTATTTCAATTGTTTAACAATATGACAGGATAATGTGATGCCTTGTATTGAAATTGTTCTTAATTATTAATCCATTTCTGGGAGGCATGATATGAAAGTAAGTCTGTATATAATTCCATAATGTGGGTGTTACAAGGAACTTTTGTGTCTGAGACTTAATTTTAGACATGAAATCAGGTAATTGGTGCTCTTAGGCTTTGTCATAAGTAGGATAAAGTGATAATTTTTTTATAATTAATGTAAAGTGCCAGCCCTTACAATGTAAGTTAACTGGTTGGAAACACTGTATAATATTTACCTAATCTACCTTGGTTGTTCCAAAATTATAATTAATATTTTGTATATTGTTATTATTGCTTCAAAGAATCAAAGATTCATGCAGCAACTCAAACATATTGCTTGATGTATATCCTCTGGATTTTCAAATTTTAACTTATTTCCTTTCACATACCTTGGAAAAAGTATCCAGACCCCATATGAATGATGGTCTCTTTCTTAAAGGAGCTGTCGCTAGATATAAAGGATTTTTGCATCTAATTAAGAGCAACAGGGATAAGTCCATAAGATGCTTTTGTGTTCCCACATATGACATTGATCTTATCTGGCACACTCACCAGTTGCACCCTGTTTCTTATTGTAATGATCTCATTAAACTACTTGGAAAGGTTCAGAAAATAATTCAGTTTCCGCAGCTGTAAAAAGGTTGTGGAGGTAATCTCTGATCACCTCTTTTAGGCCATCTCCAAAATGTGGTATTTTTGTAGTATCTATCAGTTGCATGCCATTAATCTCTCTCTCTCTCTCTCTCTCTCTCTCAATAAATATATCTATGTTTTCTATTTTCTTTCTATTTCTTAGCCGGTAAAAAAATACAGCAACTGGCTTTCTACTCTTGGAGCTTAAAATGTTACTGGATGAAGTTAAAGTGAAGCTATATAATATTTGGTTCATAAAGTTTCTTTTTACAGTATTCTAGGATTTTTCACTGAAAAGTTCTATAATTACATGGGGCAGGATTATTATTATTTAAGATAATTTATAAATTATTTTTAATGACTCAAAATTATGCAATAAAATTCAATTACTACTAAATTCAGTACTAGCACTTTTAATAAATTTATGAGTTTTCAGCTATGTAGCACGGGTGCGTTTTGGGATTCGGGTGCGGGTGCGGGTGCGGGTGCGGGACTCGGCAATTTTTGAAAAAGGTGGGTGCGGGTGCGGCGGGACTCGGCGATTAAAAAATATTTTTATTTATATTTTTAATATATTGCTAAGCATATTTTTTCACATTATACAAACATATACCAAATTTAAGAGCAATAGTAGATAATAACTAAAAACATGATTTTCATAAATTAAACACAACTCACAAGATTGAAACTAAAACATTCCATGATGTTTGCAAATTAGAATACAACTCACAAGTTCGAAATTAAAACTAAATAAAAGACAATCAATAAGACAATCAAACACCAATTTCTTCATCATCAAGATCAACAGCTTCACTTCGAACTTCACTTTCACTAGTAGTAGCACTAGTGTTAGCATTCCCAATAACCATGGCTTCCAACTCTGGCTCATCAAGTGTAAGGGTTGCATTCTCAAGAATTCCAGCTCCTCCATGAATGTCGCCCTCATTCCAAGAGTCTCCTGCAATATCTCACATCTTTGTTGCTGTATTTACATACTCCACATTGCGCCTTGACAAGAGTCGAAGATTAGAATGCACATATACCAGATCTTCAGCACGTGCAGGAGCCATTTTGTTCCTTTTTAAGGAATGAATGAATTTGTATGTGCTCCAATTCCTCTCAGCACATGAGGATGAACAAGGTTGTCCAAGAAGTTTCAAGGCAAGGGATTGAAGAGTTGGAAATGCGGAGCCATGGTACTGCCACCAAACCAAAGGGAGTAAGTCCCACCTATCTTTCAAGGCATCTGGTGAAGGAAACCTCCCTCCTGAAAATGCAGCAAACTCAAACTTCACCACCTTTAATTCACTCTCATCTTCAAAGTATCGATCCAAACACTTGCTCCTTTCCATAGAAATTTCATGATCCCGATGTGGAGCGATGCGTTTTGGATTCTCCGAAAGCCATTCAATGGAGTAATACCTAGTTAAAGATTAAAAAACAAATATAGATGAAAAGTGTGTTTTACTAGAAAGGGAAACTAAGAAAAATATAAAATAAATGTACTTACTTAGGATTTAAGGAATGAGCCAAGCAATGTAGTGGTGTACAATTCTTAGTCCATCGATCAATAAGTATATCATACACCACACTCCAAAATGAGCTATACCCATCATCTTCCAAGCCTTCGTGTCGATATATTGTTGTCTTCACCTTCTCTATCATTGAATCCCACATCTCATACACAAGATGAAGACAAGGCTTATCTGTGTCGGCTATTCGTAGCATATCATAAATAGGTACCGTGAATTCAAGGATATAATCAACTTTATCCCACCAAAGATCACTTAGAATCATATCTTTCACCTTTTGAGCTTTTCCAACATCATCCTCCCTATAAGAAGCCCATTGCTCACTAATAGCCATGGCTTGAAGGCATCTCTTTATCAACTTCAACCTTTTCAACATTACAACAATGGAAGCAAATCTAGTATCGGCAACTTGAAGCAATTTTAAT
Organism: Quercus wislizeni; assembly: GCA_023055345.1. Classification (NCBI taxonomy): domain Eukaryota; kingdom Viridiplantae; phylum Streptophyta; class Magnoliopsida; order Fagales; family Fagaceae; genus Quercus; species Quercus wislizeni. The sequence goes on from JALGQJ010000005.1 coordinate 43,605,746, forward strand.
GAACAAAATTCATTAAACATTGCCAACCTCATTGAATGATTCATAATAAAAACACGTATGAAGGATGCATCATCAGCAATGCGTGTAATCCAACTACATTCCTCATATGTAACTTCATTCTTTTCAGTGTTTTTTGCTGCACAAATATTCTTCAAAGCTAGATTGAGAGTGTGGACAACACAAGGTGTCCAAAATATTTTAGGATACTCACCCTCAATAAGAGCTCCAGCAGACTTCATCACATTAGCATTATCAGTGATGACTTGGACAACTTTTTCATGTCCAATCTCCTTTATAGCATCCTTCAACACCCCAGCAATATAATGCTTGTCTTTGAACTCACCTGACCCATCAATTGCCTTTATAAATACTGGACCTCCATCTGATACAGCCATAATATTAATAAGAGGCCTCCTTTGTGGATCCGACCATCCATCAGAAACTATGCTTACACCATTTTCAAAACTTTTCAGCTGCTTGTCTGGTTGTCAATCCTAAGATTTGGTGCTAGTAATGAACTGCTTATTGATTCTGTTTCTATCTAAGGAATCTTCATGTGTTAAATAAAGGTATATGCAGCTGAGTTACTATTATTGAAACAACTCTAACGTTTCCTATTTTATTTTCTTCCTAATTCCTTTTTCCAGGTCCTTTTGGAGTTTGTTGGAGTTAAGAACTTACCAGAGGGTCATAAAGGAAGTCTGTCTGTCTCATTTTGTAAGATACAGCCTGATTCACTCTTTAATGCAAAACGGAATCTGAGTATTTTGTCAGAGTCTGGAGAGAAACAAGTTGCTTCTTTTCAATGTGAACCAACAGGAGAGCTTCTGTTTGAACTCATATCCCATTCAACTTCCAACTTACCCATAATAACAAGGGCTCCCAAAATATTGGGTTCTGCTTCACTCTCTCTTCAAGACTTTCTGGAACCAGTCTCTAAACTTTCAGTGGAAAAGTGGTTGGAGTTGGTGCCAAGTTCTAGCAATGTGATCACGAAACCAATCTGCCTTCGTGTTTCTGTCTCTTTCACCATTCCGTCTCCGGCACCATGCGTGTTTCAAATGATTTGTTCTCGACCCATTTCCTATGCATTCTTGTTTTTTCCCTCTTCCTGGAAAGGTTCAGCATGCGAAGAGATTGACGCATGTCACTGATGAAACTGGTGCAGAAGTCATAAGCGACTTCCAGTGAGGTACATTTTTTTCTTTCACAACTTCTGCTAGATAAGACTTAACGCTACGTGCCAACTCTTTGTATGTGGTCGTTATATATCTTTTTGTGTATATAGGTGTGTGGCAGATGGCATATGTTTGCATGACTTACGGCTAATGACTTATGAGTGCATTCATGCTTGTATGTTAGTCACATTAGTGACCTTGTAATCTTTATTGTTAATGTAGGGATGTTACTGTTTCTTGGTGGGTTGAGAGTATGTCCAGCAATCATGAATCATTGCCTATGCAAACTTGGATTGGTGATTATTGTTATATCAAACCTCTTGAAGCATTGGGAAGTGAAGATTCCAGGAAAAGAAGGCAGACCGCTTCTTCATCATGCAGGGCTTGTTCAAGCTTTATCAGATCATTTTCTGCTTTTTCCTACTTTCAAAATCTGATATTTTGCTGACTCTTAACATATTATTATGGAAGAAAAAATAATTTATAATTGGAATTATTTATAATAAAAACGAAATATGAAATGTAAAAACCTTGTTACCATACCACATAGATTCTCAAATGACACTTTAAGCTTGTTGGCCTTCGCTTCTGCTTCATTCATTCTGACTTGTAGCTTTTCCAGCAACATCTTCTCTTGTACCTCCTCTATAGATTTTCTAGAAAATACTCCAAGGAATACGTGTGTGTGTCTACACAATAATCAATGGAATTATGAGTATTAGTGAATGAACTGAGATTTCTTGATGAAGCTCGTCAACATTCGATGCAGAAGATGCATGAGAGGCAGAAGATGCATCGACCAGGGTGCCAATTGATAAAGAGATAATTTAGTATATAATTTGAACTTACATTTGATATCCATCTAAAGCTAATTAGCTTGCATGAATATACAGATATATGCTGTCTCCATAACCATAAGGATAGTGGTAAGTTAGGATTATTTTGCATAATTTTTTTTGTTTATTTCATTTTCACTAGCTTAAGTGCTAAAGGTTTAATTGTTGCTTTTTTGTTTCAACTTTCGTATAATTCTTCAACGCAACCTTTTTGCAGCTTGGTGTCGTGCTCCTCGCTTTGATATGGGAATATAACTTCCCACCTTTCATGGTTCTGATAATAACAATACTAAATGCTGGTATTATTTGAAAGACCCTCTTGCAAATATTTCTTTCTTTTTTCTATTACTTCGCTGGTATTCTTGGCCTCGTTTTCTTTCTAAAGAAACTAAGGACTTTGCAAAAAATATATAATAAATTAAATTGATAAAGATTTGAATGATAGATTTTTGTTACTACCATATATGGGAAATGTGATCAAATTCTGTTTGTGATTTGTATTAGGGACCATCAAGACGATTTCAAAGGACCGGGTAAAGGCATCTCCAATGCCTGAGAGTTGGAAGCTGAATGAAATATGTGAGACTAGCACTGTCATTGGCGCATATCTTGCTTTGGTTACTGTCTTGTTGAGGATGGATAACATTCTTTTCCGTGCCATTTCTTAGTGTGAGTGAAAATATTGATAGAGAGAACTATGTATTAAGCTCTGGATATTTAAGCCTTGATTGGCAGAGATTTTATGTTTTGTTAGGTAACTCCCAGAACTTAATGGTACTTGACACATTTTTTATATCAAAAGCTTATGTGTCTCATATTATTTGGAGTTAAGATCATTTCACTATATTGCCAAAAGCATTCGGTTGGTGTTATGGAGAGGAATAATTTCTTCAATATAATGCATCTATAGGTTACGTTACTGTTCTGAATGTAAAGTTTATTGGAATTTTGAAATGGAGGTAGCATCACATGTATGGTGTCAATAAAATCATTGGGATAGATGTGAGTAATCGCTTTGCTTTCTTCTTGAGTTATTGTTGTGTTTTTATTTTTTATTTTATTTATTTAGTATTTACAAGTTTATGTTGCTTATAGTTTTCCTAAAAACAATCACAGCTGAAAATCTTTAGGTAATCCAATCCCTCTCCCCATTATTGCCAACAAAGGAAAAACAAAGGTAAATGTGAGACGAGTTTCATAGACTCTATGAATTACAATGAGCATATAAATTTTTACATTTCATATTCGAAAATAGAGTGAATGTTTATTTAAGATGATCAGTCATATGCATGTCATTTATAACCTAGCAATAATGCTAGCTAGAAGGCATAACAACATAGGAGCCGGTGATTCCAATAAATTTAAGACTGAATGCGGCAAAAGCTACTTCCATGAGGAGGATTGTTTATGTTTGTAGTATTTATTAGAATTTAGAGCTACTAGTATTGGTTTTAGTATTGGCATTGGCATTTGGGTAACACAGGAGCTCAATCAATTAGAGTTCAAAAAAAAAAAAAAATCCAGTGTTCACATCTACTCCACATAAAAGGAGGTCGGGGGAGTAAAAAAAAAATAACAAAAACATAAAACTTTTGTTTTTCCCTTAAAAAGTTCTAAAAAGCTCATTTGTTAATGTGGCCATTGAGAATGAGGCAAGTAATGCATAAATTGTGTCATGTCATCATCATTGTCGTGGATGGAAGAATAATCGAGTTGTCGCCTAGTTTTCTTATTTTTTCATGGAGGTAGAGGTTCACTTGAGATAGTCACACCCTTTCTCTGTTTAGTTTTCTTGGAGAAGTTGAATCATTCGAAGCAATCAGAACTCATTCAATCATCAAGTATTCATAGTAAACCTTCATAATTAAAACCCTAGAAGTGTTGTCACACAAGCCTTAATCTCTTAAACCACCCTAACCATAAACTGTAAGGCCTTAAACATTGAGTTCTAGCATCCAAACCATCAAGAACTATCTTGAATCATCCAAGAACCCTAATCCTAACTGAGTTAATTACACATGTAATGATTAGTGCTAAGAAAAATGATATTGTTTCAATCACAAATTTTAAGATATTCACTATAAAAATGCTAATAGATTAAGTTAATTCTATAAAAGGTCCGTCATGAGCATAAACTAGTCCTGAGATACCAAGCTTTTATTTTTGGATACTTGTTTATTTCAAATTAGACAACTCTCATATATTCATTACAGTTTAGAAGATGATAAGTTCTCTTGATTTCAAAGTTGATAACTTTGTGTATAATATATTTATGACTTATGATTTACTTTAGAGTTAGAAAATAAAGTTTTTTATTTTTTATTTTTTACCTCATACACACATATGTAACTAGTATACGTGTGTGCTCACACACATGTATTTTGAATTTTTCTTGTCTAATATTTATGTACATCAATACCAAAATGATGCGAGTTTCTCATCAAACAAAATTCATAACTCCACTCCTAAACATATTAATTCATTTATTTAAAAACACAAAAAAAAAAAGTAAAAATAACTCACTTTTTATTATTACTACAGAAAAATGTTTGCTACTAAAAAATGTCATCTTCTATAATGACTTATGATTTATTTTTATTTTAGTAATAGAACCATATTTCTTTTGCCTTACAATAAACATATAAAGAATATAATATTAGAATATGAAAATTGATAGTAAAACTGGATCAATAGAAGAATAACAAATAATTTAAAATAAATGGATCTATAGAATTATAAAAATAAGCTTTTTGTTGAAAAAGAATAATCTTTTTTCTAAATTTTGATAAAAATATTATATAATTATGTTATGTCTTTTTCTCTCTATACTCTATAGCACATACATATACTATAAATATAATTAAATCAAAATCAGATTAACTTTTTGTACGGGCCTAAATTTTAAAGGTTAAATTAGCTTCTTATTTTTTTTTCTTTTTTCTTTTTTTTTTTTTGGGAGAGAAAAATAAGCTTCTTGAAGAATTTTTGTAGCTCATTTGTACAAAAGAAAAAAAAATGTGAGATTTAAAAAAAAAAAATCACAAAAAAAAACTCGAGTGTTTAAAACTCAAGATTCTAAAGGAACTTGAGAATTTAATTTTCGAGATCAAAAAAGGCCTATGCTCTGTTTTTTCCAGTGGAACTCCAGTTTCATAGACTTGAGTTCCACTGGGATTTTTTTTTTTTTTTTTTTTTTTTTTTTTTTTTTGTTTTGCTCTGTTTTGCTTTGCTCATTCCTCAAACCAGAAACTGGGAAATTTTGCAGGCAAACTAGAAACTAAAATGTATGCATGCACCTGCTACGAATGTAATCCATAAACACTCATTGAGAGGCAGAGAAGCTGAGAATGTAAATGCACTTAAATTACATCAAAAGGCGAATTCAATAGGCACCAAAGTATAGAAACTGTTACGCTCTCTGCATAAACATGGTTTTACAGTGCAAGTGCACTTAATCATAGCAAAAGGCATTCCCAAAATATCAACATTCTACACATGTCCAATCACGCTTAATTTGCAGTTCTAACCATACTACTCAAATCATACTCTTCATAGAGGTACATTGGATAGAGAATTACAAGTACATTCAACAAAAACCAAAAAAGTTCACATAGAGCCAATACAACATAGTCACTTTTCCTAAGATCGGTAATCTGCATGACAAAAACGTCGTCTATGGAAGCATGCCTGAAAAACGTAGAGTAATCATGTTAGGAGGCAAGATACTAAACATTAGGTAAACATCAAATGAACAACAATTAAGCATGCAATGCATAACTTTTTGCCATCTACCTACCTAGTGTGGAATAGGACTGCTTGTGGAAGCGCCACGGGACTGCGGACATTTTCTGTTGTTATGCCCGGAAGCATGACACAATTGATATGTCTGCTTAGGTTAACTCTCTATCAAACCTGCGTCCTCCCTCCGCCATCCCGGTTCTCGATCCTTATTCCTCACTCCATCCATCTCATTCCTTATTCTTGACTTCACTGGTCGACCTTTGGCCTGCAACAATGCTGGATTAGGCAACCACTTTGGCCCCATGGGATCCTTCCATAATGATTGTGACTTAGGAACCACAAATGCATGCTTATAAGTGTTAAGGGCATTGTTCAAACCATAACATGGGTGAATATATGTGGTCGAATCAATATGTAAATAGTCACATACTCTAATTGCATGTGAACACGGGATCCCTATGTTTTGCCATTTCCCACAACTGCATGTTCTTTCCTGTAACTGAACTTCATAACTGTGGTTTCCCCCTCCAGCGCTACACGTGTTGAGTTAGGTAACTACTTGAAATATCAGCTCTTCATTGCTAAATGGCTTGAGATAGTGTTTCTCAGATTTACACTTATTTCCATCCCACGTGGATAAGGCATATTGATTCCATTTCTTACCCTCTGACAACTCATAATGGTATTCTTTGCACTGGTCGTGGAAATATTTAACAAGTTTGTTCCAAGTGAACTCAACCAACGCGACAATAGGAAGGCCTGTGCACCTTTCAGTACACCATTGAAGCACTCTGATATATTGGTTGTCATTTCCCCAAAACGTCTCCCACCATCATGTGACTGGGTCCACATATCCACAGACTCCTTCATTAGGTATGTGTATGGAAGATAATCTTGATTCTTTTCCTTGCCATCCTTCCCCGTCACCTTCTTCTTATTCCTAATGGCCTCAATTTCCACATGTTTAATGGACTCCATTATGGTATCGAATTTAACTATCTGACTAGCATATCCCGCTTTCAACGCTACTGACTTTAGAGTTGAGTTCTAAAAATGGGTGTTCAAGTTACTAGCAACATGTTGAAGACAATATCTATGAAATACCTGTGTCTGCCCATCATCCCCTCTAGGCCAGTTTGCAATGCCGTTTTTGATACTGAGATGTCGGTCAAAAATTATGCAAATGCCTTACTCAGGTATCACGTGGTCAATCGTTTCTTTGAAGCACCGTAAAAACCACCTCCAATTGGACCATGACTCACAATCCACAACAGCAAAGGCGAAAGGGAATACCTTGTTGTTAGCATCGGTTGCCATTGTGACCAACAACTTTCCTTGATATTTCCTATACAGATGGGTCCCATCAATACTGATAACCGACTTGCAGTATTTGAATCATGATATGCATGGACCGAAAGACCAAAACACATAATGCAACAATACGGTGTCATCTTCATCAATGGGTGTGATACGATACAACACCTGGGTAGTCGGGTCTTGATCAATATATATCCTTAGCAACTTTTGCAACCTTTGGTAAGACTCTTCCCAATTTCCAAACATCTTCGCAATCGCCTTTTGTTTCGCATCCCACACCTTGTAGTAAGAAGGCTTATGGCCATTATATTTCGTCTCTATCATAGATCTGAGATGCTTAACTGGGGTAATGTGATCCTCACATAACTTCCGATGGATGCCTGATGCAATAAAATTACAACTCATCATTCTACCATCATTTCGCACCCCAATCGGTATACATGTGTGAGGACCCACATACACGGTGACCATCCATAGTTCGTGGAGATCAGGCTTCATAATTGCGCAGACATACCACTTGCATGACTCATGCATGCATTTCGCATAAAGTTTTTTCGTCGTCGACCTAGTGATTGTAAAATGTTTGTTTTCCTTGAGGGCACAAATTGTTAATACGCGCTACACCTCCTCTTTATTGGCAAAAGTCAACCCTTTGCACAAATTCATCCCCTCTCTCCAAGTAGACACAAATGGCAGAAAAGTATGTGAAGGATCAACCATATTTTCCCAAGTATTTGCAGAAAATGACAATGCAGGAGGTGCGTAGGCAGGGATTGTGTTCGTAATGTTTTGGACACTAATAACATTACACGCATAAGGTTCACTACCGTCCAATGTCTCATCGTCATCAATGTCCCTCTCAAAGTCCCTAAAGTCCCCTCCGCCAATCATCGTCATCAATGTCCCTCTTGCCAGACTGCACGCGGCTCCAACTGTATGTACAACTCAATGTTAGTTACTTCAGTTATTCTCTCCAACTTGTCCAACATGATCTTTACATGTTTGTCTGTTTCTATCACCATATATTTGTAATTAATCCGGTGCTTTAAGATTTCATTTGGCATATGATAAGTAATTTGTATGTTGTGCACAACAGGATTCTCACACAACTCTTCCATGACAATCTTCTTCAATTCATCAAGGGTTTTTAACCTACAATCAATTTGGGTATAATAGGTCTTTATACCTGGCCCTTCAAATGGAAATCCCTTGTTCGCATTGGCATTCTTAAACGGACCACCGTAGTATAGGATTATATCAATTTCGGGCATTGTGAACCTGTTCAAGTCAAGTTACTATGTTAGTTAGTTAAATCACATAGTCGTAAAGTGGGGGAAAAAAAGTAATGTGATCTTAAGGCAGAACATATTCAAGCCAGAATTTTCATAGGTAATTACTAGTTTTATAGCCATTATGTAACTTGTGGTACCCATGGTTCTAAGTTTGGCTTCAGAAGCAAATTTCAAACGTATCTAGTGGAGCAACCCCGAAAAATAAAAGGTAAGGAAAATATATATATTTAAAGAATACATAAAACGAGAGGAGACTTTACAAAGATGATGTAGCATTAACAAAACATATTAAATTAACAAGACCAGAGTATTCCATATCCTTAAGGCTTAAATGTCATTACCAGATACCAAATTGTTTCCAAAATGACCAATTTTTATACTTTTTTTTAAAAAAAATTTTAATAATGATCAATTCCTTATACAGTCATGTATTGTAGGTCACTGCATTTTAAGAATTACTTTCAGGAGTATGATTATGATACCATTCATTACATTCAATCACTACCCATTTTATACCCAAAATAATGATGAATAAAGTCAAAAAAACTTGTAAGATCATGATAAAAATAAAAGCCTAGAAATGATGAATAAAATTTTGATAACAAAATGGGCAAATAAATACTCAAAAAATTAACACTAACAAAACAAACTTCTATAACTCACAATATTCGTAAATTAACTAAGTTATGTCAACTATGTACAAAATAAATAGTCAAACTCTTTAACCCACACCCATAGACAACTAATACCCAACTACAATGACAATCAAATTATGCAAACCCTTACCTAAGATATCAATTTGTTGAGAGGGAAAAGCAGTGAGAGAGGCAGTGTGATGAGTGAGAGTGAGAGGCAATGTGGTGTGAGAGTTATGGGTGAGTGAGAGTTATGGGTGAGTGAGAGTTAGTGAGACTGAGACTTAGTGAGGATGCTCTGTTTTTGGGTGAGAAGGCTATGTAAAGTGTTAGCACTTGTGTTATACGGGCTAAGTGTTAAGAGTGTTATGTTTTTATTATTTTGCCCAATGGAACCCGAGTCTATAAGACTCGAGTTCCTTGTAATTTTAACCAAATTTATTTTGTGCACGTCCTCTATTTTTATTTTGTGGATCTCGAGTCTTTAAGACTCGAGTTCCTTGAATTATTTAACCAAATTTATTTTGTTCATCTTGAGTCTTTAAGACTCCATTTTTATTTTATGGATCTCGAGTCTTAAAGACTCAAGATCCAGGTGGCAATTTTGTCCACCTCAGCCAATACAAAATAATGGAAAGCGAGTCTTGTATGCTCGAGTTTTAAAGTTGATCTCGATTTTCTAAAACTCGAGATGCTATTTTCCATTATTCTTTCAAATGTTGTCTAACTTACTACATAGAAAAGTTGGACATTGTTAGTCTGCCCGTTCCCCCTATAATTATTCCCCACGTTTACCAAGATTTGCACATCCTAAATATTTTAAGTTTCAAACTAGCTATCTAGAGGCAGATAGCTGATTGTATAGGAAGGGTCATAAAAGAGGGTTTTGGAATATATTGCATTCTTTTGTTGTTTAGTTTTTGTATGTTATTAATTGATGCTGCCTGCAAATTTTTATTCTTTAATTTCTCTCGTTAAAAGCTCATTACCATCTACTTGCTTTTCTGTCATTGCAATCTCTTAATGTTTATATTAACTCAAGCATTTTTTTAAAGGAATAATGTTGCATCTAATAAGACTTGTTTTCGAGAATATCTGCTGATCATGGCTTATTCAAATTGTATCTGATTTTCCCCCCAAAACAATGACAGGAAAACATTGGCCAAAGCTTTATGAGATCAAGTTGCATCAAGTAAACAAAACAGTTAAAAGTGGAATTATTGAGCAGCTTTGCTTGCGGGAGCTAGCCGTTTTTACAAAGCCATAGACAAAAAAAAAAATAATAATAATCATGAGGTACTCGACATTTGGAAGCATTCCTCAAATTTTGGACCATCAATGCACAGGAAAAACCTTTTGCTCGGAGAATAAAAGTTACAAGCAAGAAAGAGCAGTCATTTAGGGGAGGGATATTGTTAGGATCAAATTATAGTGGGAAAGATGGAGGCATAAAGGTAAATTTGAAAGAATTCTTTGGACGATAGCACACAAGTTACTGAGAAAGAATTCCAATAAAAAAAAAGAAGTAAAAAGTCTTTATTGGTTGTTGAAAAAAGATTATTCCCTCCTTAACTATCATTTATCCAGTAAGGCAGTAACCATGTTTGCATATTTGGCAAACAAACCACGGTGAGGGATGGTGGGTACAGTTGCATCATTTAAAATTTTAAATAATATGACAACTTGTACAATGTTAGAAGCAGAAAATAAAATCTAAACCATAAAATGGATGAAATAACAGGATTTGAAATAGAGAGGATCATGTTGATCTTTACATAAGCACTGTGCCCATATATATGTGTGTCACATATACACCATATCTATTTCAAAATCAATAAGGAGAGTAGATCTATGTGATATCCCAAATTGGATTGGATTGGATTGTGCGAGTGTGTGTTATGTTGATGTGTGCTAAGTCTCATATCTGATATTTATTAGGTGGGTCTTAGGTTTTTACACCCCCGGAATCGGAATATAACTCTGGCTATTGGCCATGGGAGGAGGAGGGTGGGGACAGGTGGTATGTTCATGCAGCAAAATCTTCCCCCTTTATTATAAAAGAGATGTTGGGATTTAGGGTCTGTTTGATTAGAGAGTGGAAAAGTGAGATGATAGAAAATTAGAAGGTGATAGAAAAGTTGGAGGGTAGAAGAGATTTTAATTTTTTTTCATGGTGTTTGGTTGGGAAAATGAAAAGGTGGAGGGATGAAAAACTTTTTTGTTTGGTTGAGAGGAATTTGTATAAATTTACTATCGTGTCCCAATTAGATAAAACAAAAAATAATACATTAAATTTCTATTAAAAAATTGTGTATGAATGAACACTTCATTTTAAATAAATAATATTTAGTAATTATAAAAAAAAAATTTTACAAGGAGTTCAAAGAACCCAAAACTTTTTTCTTCCAAAAAAAAAAAAAAAAAAACTGTTGAGAAAAGAAAGGATGAGCACCAAAAAAGAAAAGAAAAAAAAGAAAAGAATGATAATATCAGAAAATACAAACAAAGGATGTGCACATAGAAAAAGAAAAAAAAATGATAAATTATGAAAAGATGAAATAGCAAAGAGGAAAAATACAAAAAAGAAAAAAAAAGATTTAATAAAAATTTGAACATTGGACGGGCAATTTCGTCCAAAAACCCAACTCCCCATTTTCCCTCATGTTTTTTCCCTAAGAAGATTAAGTTTTGGTGGGTTTGAAAAGAAAACTGTTGGGCCGCACCATTTTTTCTACCCCTTTCCACTCCCAACCAAACACACATTTTTCCCATTTTCTCTCTCTCATTTTCTATCCCTCTAGTTTTCACTCCAACTAAACGGACCCTTAAAGATTTTCACATTGTAGTTGTTAATGTATATTATGTTATGGGCTTTAGGCCCAATTACTTTACTTGTATAGCACACTTGTACTTGTACTACACTTTACTTGTACCTGTACTACACTTTACTTGTACCGCACACTTATGCCTCCTATATAAGGCACTGATGTATATTTTCTCATTAAGAAATACAATACAAATCCTCTAGTATTTCTAACATGGTATCAGAGCCACTGCTCTAACCTTTTCTTAGCAGTCTTGTCTTTGTGTCTCTAAATGGATAAAAATGATGTTTTTCTTCCTTGCCCCATCAATACTGTGTTGGAGGGGTGTAAGAATTACTTATCTTGGTCTCAAGCTATGCGCAGTTTTCTTAAGGGTCGCATGCTCTGGCATTATTGTACTAGTGCAATCACTGTTCCTATCAAGGGAGCCAATGAAGAAGATGCTACCTTCCTTGGTCGCATGATTGAATGGGATAGTCACAACCACATGATCCTCACATGGATTCGGAACACTTCCATTCCTTCCATCTCTAACCTGTTGGGCAGCTTTGATGATGCCAAGTCAACATAGGATATGTTGGCCAAAAGGTACTCCACTACTCATGGTTCCATGAAATATCAATTAGTGGTTAAATTGCATCAACTCAGACAAGAACTAGGGCAATCCATCAATGACTACTACGATCAGCTTCGCTTCATTTGGGACCAAATTAACCTTTCTGATCCAACTTGGGCATGCTTAAAGGATGCTCAACAATATGCTACTATCAGAGATGAATTTCGCCTCTATGAATTCCTGATGTCCCTTCACAAGGACTTTGAGCCCATTCAAGTTCAGCTTCTAAATCGCAGTCCTGCTCCCTCTCTTGACACTGTTGTGAATGAGTTGGTTAGAGAAGAAACTCGTCTTGCAACCCTTCAAGCTCAGAATAAGCTCAATGTTTTGGCCATTACACCTTCTGCTCCCCCTTTAGAGCAACCTCAGCAATCAGGTGATTCCTATTGCAAGCGTCCTGGCCACACCATTGAAACTTGTTATCGTTGCAGCAAATCTACTACTGCTGTTGCTAATACTGAGCCTACTCCACCAATGGCTTCCATTTCAGCTGAGTCCCAGTCTTCTGGATCCACTATTAACCTCTCCCCCACTGAACTACAGGAGATCATAGCTCAGGTTGTTCATATGGCTGGTAATGCATCTCTTTCCACTGCTCTCTCTGTTCTACCCGGTAAGTCTCAAACTTGGCTTTTCGATTCTGCCTGTTGCAATCACATGACACCTCACTCCTCCTTATTGTCCAAACTTGACCCTGCACCACACCCCTTAAATATTCATATAGCTGATGGTTCCACCATGCATGGAAATAGTCTAGGTTTTGTTTCGACTTCCAACCTCTCTGTTCCTGGAGTCTTTCATGTACCTAATCTATCCTATAATTTGTGCTCTATGGGACAATTAGCTGAATTAGGTTATCGCCTTATTTTTGACTATTCTGTGTGTATTGTGCAGGATCCAAGGACGGGACAAAAGCTTGGGACCGACCCTAGAGTTGGGCGTATGTTTCCCGTGGACAATCTTCATCTTCCACCTGTTGCTCCTGTTTATGTTGCTGCTGCAGTTTCTTCCTTACCTTCTCTTGCACTTTGGCATTCTCATCTTGGTCATGCATCATCTTCTCGGGTACAACAGTTAGCTTCTAGGGGTCTGTTGGGTTCTGTGTCCAAAGACAATTTTGATTGTACTTCATGTCAGTTAGGAAAACAGCCAGCTTTGTCTTTTAATAATAGTGAATCCATTTCTAATAGTATTTTTGAGTTAATTCATTCTGATGTTTGGGGACCTTCTCCTGTTGCTAGTATTGGTGGATCTCAATATTTTGTTGTTTTTATTGATGATTATTCTCGTTATAGTTGGATATTTCCTATGAAATCTCGTTCTGAAATTTTACCAATATATAGCAACTTTGCAAAAATAGTTGAAACCCAATTCTCCAAACGTATCAAAAATTTTCATTCTGATAATGCTCTTGAATATACTCAATATGCGTTTCAAGCTCTGTTACATTCCTATGGCACTGTACATCATCTAACTTGTCCAGGTACCTCTCAACAAAATGGTCGAGCCGAAAGAAAACTTCGTCATATTCTTGACACTGTTCGTGCTCTTCTTCTTTCTGCCTAAGTTCTTGCACCTTTTTGGGGTGAAGTTGCTTTTAATGATGTTCATGCGATTAATCGCATTCCAAGCCCTGTCATCCATAATCAGACTCCGTATAAGCGTCTCTTTGGGTCACCTCCTGACTATCATCACCTTCGATCTTTTGGATCTGCTTGTTTCGTTCTTCTTTAGCCTCATGAACACAACAAACTTGAGCCTCGATCTAGACTTTGTTGTTTCCTTGGTTATGGCGAAACTCAAAAAAGGTATAGGTGTTATAATCCTGTCTCTCATCGTCTTCGTGTTTCTCGTAGTGTTATCTTTTGGGAACACCGATTATTTGTTGAACTCTCTCATTTTCGTTCTTCCCTAACTACCTCCTCTGTTTTAGAAATTTTTCCAAATGAGTCTCTTGTTTCTTCTACAAATACTTTTGATCCTCCTTTGGACCTTTCTCCAGATATTTTTGATGCTTCTCCTAGACAGGTTGAAGATGAACAGGTTGATGACGAGCTACCCCACTTAAAGCCTGAGTCCTCTGCTCCTGCTCCGCCTGAAGATCCTCCATAAGACATTCCACTTCGCCACTCAACCCGGGTAAGATCCATTCCTACACATTTACTTGATTATCATTGTTACACTGCCCTTGCTACACTTCACGAGCCTCGAACCTATCGTGAGGCCTCCACTGACCCTTTATGGCAGATTGCAATGAAAGAAGAACTTGATGCATTAACCAAAAACCATACTTGGGATCTGGTCACTCTCCCTCCTAGATAGTCTGTGGTTGGTTGTAAGTGGATCTATAAGATAAAGAATGCTCTGATGGGTCCATTGAGCGCTACAAGACTCGTTTTGTTGCAAAAGGCTTTACACAGGAGTATGGGATTGATTATGAAGAGACCTTTGCTCTAGTTGCTCGTATCTCATCTGTTCGTGCCCTCTTAGCTATTGCTGCTGCTAGTAAATGGGACCTTTTTCAGATGGATGTTAAAAATGCTTTCCTTAATGGGGAGTTGAGTGAAGAAGTCTATATGCAACCTCCTCCTGGTCTCTCTGTTGACTCAAACAAGGTTTGTCATCTTCGACGTGCACTTTATGGTCTTAAACAAGCTCCATGAGCTTGGTTTGCCAAGTTCAACTCCACTATCTTTCACTTGGGTTACACTGCTAGTCTGTATGATTCTGCCTTATTTCTTCGTCGTACTGATAAAGGCACCATTTTGCTTCTTCTATATGTGGATGATATGATTATAACTGGTGATGACCTTAATGGCATTCAATAACTCAAGGATTTTCTCAGTCAGCAGTTTGAGATGAAAGATCTTGGACATCTCAGTTATTTCTTAGGTCTTGAAATTACTCATTCCAGATATGGTCTTTATATTACTCAAGCCAAGTATGCTTTTGACCTTTTATCTCGAGCTAGACTCATTGATAGCAAGACGGTTGACACTCCAGTTGAACTTAATGCGCATTTGACACCCTCGGGGGGGGGGGGAAACCATTGTATAATCCTTCTCTTTATAGACGATTGGTTGGCAGCCTAGTTTATCTCACAGTTACTCGTCTAAACATCTTCTATGCTGTTCATCAGGTGAGCCGGTATCTGTCTGCTCCACGATCTACTCACTATGCTACTGTTCTGTGCATTCTTCGATACTTGAAGGGCACTCTCTTCCATGGCCTTTTCTACTCAGCTCAGTCTCTTTTTGTGCTCCGTGCATTCTCTGATGCTGATTGGACAGGGGATCCCACTGATCGCAGGTCCACTACAGGTTATTGCTTTCTCCTTGGTTCTTCTTTAATTTCTTGGCGAAGTAAGAAACAAACCTTTATGGCCCGCTCCAGTACTGAAGCAGAATATCGTGCCCTTACTGATACCACATCTGAGCTCCTTTGGCTACGATGGCTTCTTAAGGATTTAGGTGTGTCCACATCCTCTGCTACTCCCCTTTACTGTGACAACCAGAGTGCCATTCATATTGCTTACAATGATGTCTTCCATGAACGGACTAAACACATCGAGATTGATTGTCATTTTATCCGTTATCATCTTGTCCATGGTACTCTCAAGCTCTTCTCCGTCTCCTCCAAAGATCAACTTGTAGATATCTTCACCAAGTCACTTCCTAAGGGACGCACTCGTGATTTGGTTGACAACCTCAAGCTGGTCTCACATCCACCTTGAGTTTGAGGGGGGCTGTTAATGTATATTATGTTATGGGCTTTAGGCCCAATTACTTTACTTGTATAGCACACTTGTACTTGTACTACACTTTACTTATACCGCACACTTATGCCTCCTATATAAGGCACTGATGTATATTTTCTCATTAAGAAATACAATACAAATCCTCTAGTATTTCTAACAGTAGTGTACCCTAGAAACTCTAGAGGATATTGATACATTCTTTTCAACAACTTTTCTTATTCAATGATTGGCAGTTAATTTCATTTTTCCTCATCTACCTTGTTCAACAATGCTTTTACTGGGGTTTAACTAGCAGCCCATTGTTTCCTTAGTGTTGGTGGGGTAATTATAGAATATTCAAGGACTATGATCAATGTGTACTCTCCCATATAATTGTATATTTTACTAATTAAATTTATGAAGGGATCCACTGGTAATGTGAGAAGTGAGGGTACAACGTTTATTATACTCTCACATAAATAACAGGTCTCAGCTTGAGTTTAATTAGTGAGACCTACAATTATGTGAGAGATTACACATTTATTATACTCCTAGAGTAATTTATAATTTTCTTGTGTTGGTGGCCTACTTCCTCCTCCCTCACTATGAAAGAACTTCACCCTCATAAAAAGGGCTTTCATGAGTATTTTGTGTGTGTGTGTGTGAACTTTATGCTAATTAATAAATGTTTTTGATTGTCCCAATATTATATTGGTAGTTATTAAAGGGTAGTATAAAGTATATTGTATACGTGGTAGCAAAACAAGCCCAACAGTTTTTTTTCCTACCAACAAGGGAGTCTAAAGCTCTCTTAATATCCAACTCTTTAAGCCCAATACCCTAATTAACGACTGTGATACAGTTGTATCTAGAGCCGACCCTAGGCCTAGGCCATGTCCTAGGGCCTTTAATGGATAAAGGCCCCCAAATGTGAAACTAAGCAATATTTTTATAAATGAGTTATACATTTTCCCTTCCACTTTTAGAATGCCCAAAAATTGAATGATGTTAGAAATATTACAAATTTTATTAAATAGATCTTACAAAGTATTGTGTCATGAATCAAAATAAGCAATTTCAAATACTCGTTTATTATCTTATAGTTATTGAAGTACTACCAATCACATTCTCTTCCATATCAGTTTGTAAGTTTTTTGTAGTAAAATTTATAATAGATTTAGTATTTTTTTTAAAAGATAATTACAATATGCTGCTAATCCTGTAGTTCGAACATTTTTTCCTCCTAAATCTCTAAACACTTTGTACATGAAAATGTGACAATTAAGTTACAAAGCTCTTGACCAGTAGAGATGCATCTTAAAGTACCTATAAGAAGGTTATAGATAATTAATATGAAACAGAAATTGTTAATTAGGGAATTAGATACCTATAATAACTTCTTGAACTGTGAGTACATAAAAATGCTTTATTTTTTATGGGGAATATAGATGAAACACAATCTATAATTGGCATGTTAAAAAGAAAATTGATAGTACCAATCAATGAAATTCACTATTCAAAATTAAGAGGGTAGTCCATAGAAATAGACAACTCAAAGAGAAAATAATATGGCATACAATCATTTAATTACCTTTTTTTTTTTTTTTTGGATAATCTAAATCATTTTTTTTATAATGATAATTAATGATAATCCAAATTAAATATTTTTTTTTTTTGATAATGATAATCCAAATCATTTAATTACCTAAGCTTTCCACTTCTTTATATGCATCACTACTAAAACAAGACAGCCATCTGTTCAAGCCAAACAAGAAATTAAAAGACCATCATCTCTTTTCTCTATTTTTCTAGCCATGGAGAGCAAAAAGACCAAGGGAAAACAAAAGATTGAGATGAAGAAAAAAGACAAAGAAGTTGATCGTCTTGTTACTTTCTCAAAACGTAGGTCTGGAATGGTATCAACAAAAAAGCTAGTGAGTTGGTGACTCTATGTGGTGTTGAGGTTGGTGTGGTAGTTTTCTCACCAGCTGGAAAGTCCTTTTCATTTGGCCATCCCTCAGTTGAGTCCGTGGCCAACCGCTTCCTAAAACAAGACCCTCCACGAGCCCAAGAGGATAGTAGTACCCATCCTTTGGAGGCTCAATATTGGAGGGTGAGAATCAATGAGATCAACCAACAATGCGATGAGCTTCTTAGGCAACTCGAGGCTGAGAAAGAGCGAGAAAAGGCACTTCAGAAATTGAAAAAGGCAAGAGAAAACAGGGGTTGGTGGGAGGTTCCTTCTGAGGAGCTTAACTTTCAAGAGTTACAACAAATGAATGAATCATTGAAGGTGTTCCACAAAGTTCTATGCGCTCGTATGAAGGAGAAGACTATAGCTGGGTTACCCTCTTCTTCTCCTACCTTTCTTGCTGATATTTATGCCCAAGGAACCGTCCCTTTTGCCCCTAATGCCAGTAGAACTAATCCTTCTAGCTTTCCCTCTGGCTATGGTTATGGATAAGGGCACTTCTGGACCTATGTTTAGATACGGCTTATTGCTGAAAACTGAAAACTTTTTACTGAAAACATTGTAGCAAAATAATTTTTAAAAGTGTGAATAGTGCCGTAGGACCCAATTTTAAAGTTAGATTTATGTTTTCCTGTACTTGCGGGTCCCGTAAACAGTGCATAGGACCCAGCCAAAAAACACAAACGTCAGACGCAACGCAAACGCGTTCCTATACAAACTCACGCCTAGTTATAGTTTATTTTCATTATTTTAGGTTTTTTAAAATTGAAAAAAATAAAATGAAAATGGAGGGAAAACTAAATATTTTTAATTTTCCTCTTTTTGGAATATGTAGTGTGGGATTTAAAAATCTTATGATTTTCTGCAAATTATTAATTAACTTCTATATTTTCTTCATGTACCATAAACATTAACAATGTATATTTATGAATACTCTCTTGTTACAGAGTACAGATCCAGCCACTTAATTATATTTTTAGTTGTCACTACCAGTTTTTATTTATTTATTTATCTGTCAACATGCTTATCAAGGAAAATAGGAACTCATGGAATCAAGGATATAAACTTGTATTATGTGTTTTGGTTTGTGATGCACAGATTATAATTTGTTAAGTGTCTTTTCTCCATATCAAACTTTGGTTGCTTTATAAAAATTTTAATAAATATAAATAATGTCGTATTTCCTCTTTTCACATAAATAGTGAGTCCCACACTCCCACTAGTTAAATTTCATGGTGAGATATACTATTTAGATGAGAGTAGAGAGTATGACATTATTGCACTCCCGTATAATTTTTTCGATTAGTAGAACACTATGAGTGGACTAGTGTTTACACTTTATTTTCCACCAATTGTAGTATAACAAATACTTAATTTTTTTTTTCAATTTTAAACGTTAATTGCTACTTTATAAGGAATAATACAAATATGTAGCAAACTATGGTTGATGAAACATAAAACGGAATACTAATGCCACATATTGTGAATGAGAGGTCTTACGATACCTTGTTGGTATTTGATGATACAAAAAAATCGTCAGTGAGTTGATCGTCCACACATGCGTCAATGGGTGCACCTGAAGAACAAAAGAGAAGAACCAATCAAAGGACACTGGTGGGGTACCGGCCAAAGACACTCTGAAGGTTAAGTCAGAAGAGAGCTCCAACAATGCTAGAGAGTATGAGCTTTAGAGAAATTGTGCGTACCTTGTTTTCTGAGGGCCTTTGGGTTTTTATAGTAGTGTAGAACCGACCTCCGTTTCTTGTGTAGTAAGGCGTTTCCTTATGGAGAAGATCATCATTAATGGGCTGATATTATGAGATCCTAAGCTCTCTTATATTTCCACATTAATTAGAATCCCATTATTCTCTTTGTTTTCTCTCTCTAATCATATTCTTTGACATTGTTAAAAGAAAGCTTTCACACCATACCTCATTCTTTAACCTTCCATTATGGGCTTTGATACTTGTTATCATTGCAATATTCTTTGTTGTTCTCAGTGGTATCATTGTATGTCTATATTTCATTTGTTATCTTCGAAGAAGAAAGTCTTACAAAGCCAAATTTTGTATGTCAAATCCTATAGCTTCCAAGAATCATCCTTACCATAGTTCCAGCCTATCGTCCCTTGATAGGAGACTACTCTCACGTAACATGTACGAGATTGAGATGAACAATGGATGAGAATTTACTTGTATATTGTGTTTAAATAGATGTCCGGGGTTGGTTTTTAAGTTTTTGACTTTTGACCCACTTTCTGTTAGAGGAGGAAAGCTTGTGTATTTAGCTGGTGTGGATATACCTTAGATTGACTAGGTTAGACTTTTTTGGTTTTCACTTGCACACAAATTTCTCCAAGTTTGGCTGATATTGGGATTGGCAATATTTTAGTGTTATATTGGTCACTACCCCTTCCAACATTCAAATAACATATTCTGGTATTTAATGAGTTTATTAAAATCACTATTTTGTTGATTTCAATGTAAAGGAGAAAAAGTACGTTTCATGTACTCATAGTATGTTATGCTGATTGTATCTTGCAATATACTCTGTTTTTACTTGGACAATTTCCCTTAGTTTAATTTAAACAAATAGTGGTTGTTTGAGTGCTTTTCAGTAGACCATATGTTTAAATAGATGTGCCTTAGTATATCTAAATTTAAGCTGTAGAATAACTTATGTGAATAATGCATCAAAACATGTAGAATTTTTTGTACTTTATTGTGTGATTGACTATCTTTGCAGAGATGATGCGGCAGGCAGGTGTGGGAGGGAAAACATCATCACCAAAGGATCGAGCTTTAAATCCGCAGAGAAAGCGGACAAGATTTGCATCTCCAGGAAAATAAGTTTTTCAGAGATTTTTTGTTGGCCCTTAAGAGTTGAGTTTTCCCATTAGGAGTTCAACACAACAGCTGCAGTTACTAATTACGTCTCAGATTCTAAATGTTTTTGGTTGCGACTCCAAACTTTTGATAGAAGTAATCCGTATGTAATGCTCTTAAATTTGTGCCATTAACTCCTTAAAATTTTCAATTACTTTTTACCATCTTTTTTCAATACACTGCCCCTGTGCACAAAGGTCTAAACCAATTGACTTACATTACATGCCTAGCATCGAAACGGCATCGTTTTTGACTTCTTTGAGGTGACCATAGCATCAACAATAAAAGTTTGACACCAAAGAGATAAAATTGAGAGGAAAACAAAAACAAAAACAATAGAAAAATGAACCAGTGATCTATTGTGGGGCTGAATGTAATTGAGGAAGAACCTCTAGCAGCAGGCCCAATAAAATTTTTTACCTGGGCTTAAACTATATTAGCTACTTAAAAGCCCAGTCCAAATGAAACTAGTTCTCAACTCTGAAGTGGAAAAAGATTAATAAGAAAGCGTTTCATTCATTTGCTATGGCTACTGATTCTACTGAAATCTACAAATGGGCCCTTTTTATATCTAACCCAGCCTGCTCCTCATTTCAATTTGGGCTAGAATTACACATGTTCTATACCTTTAATAAATTAACAAAGCCTCAATTTTTTCCCTGTGATTAGTTGGGCCAACTGGGAATTACACTTTTTTGATAGTGGTGAATTTGGATTTCGCCAATCTATAGTGTCACTAAAATCCTTAGGCCGATTGGCCTGCCAATGCAGTAAATTTTAGACGCATATACTATGCTATGAATGATGGTACACCAATGAAAATACCAAATACATTTTGCATAATCGAAAATCATGTTGGAAAAATAATTTGGCGTCACACTGAATTGAGTATTCCCGTGAAATTTGTTACTTGTAATTGATATTATTGATACTGCTGTTGTTACCAATGTTATTATTATTATTATTATTTTATGGGAGTTGTTACCATTGTTATCGTTCATGTACCACAATGTTGAATTTATGCTATTTTTTTTTTGGGAGTTGTTACCATTGTTATTATTATTAATTTTTTTTTTTGGGAGTCGTTACCATTTTTTTATTGGAAAATTTGTAACTTGTAATAGTTTTATATGATAACTAGTTGCTAACCCGTGCGATGCACGGGAAAGTTCTTAGAGGATAGGGTTAACCTGCACGATGGAGTCGTGCCATGGCTTCTAGAGTTAGATCTTAAGGTTGGACTCAAAATTGTAAAAAATGGAATTTTGAGCTTTTTAGGTGCTAATATTTTAGAGCATCCTACTAGCTCTTTCATTGAGGAACTATGTCATTTGAGACAACAAAGTAACTATTATGAGAATTTGATGAGAGAATTCTATACTGCATTGAAAGAAAATGAAAGTACATCAAGTATTTATACAAAGTCTGAGAGTAACTAACTTCTTACTAACTCCGCAATATACGGATCTAGCCTCTACAACCAATCAGATTAATACACATGTATATAAATAATAGCTATGAATTAAACTAATCCTAAAGTATAGGTAGTATAGCTTTTTTAAATATAAACACTGTCGTTTATACAATCACAGCTACAATTCTTCCATTGCTCTGCTCTGATACATTGCCTCTCTGCCTGAGTCAACAGCTACAATCCAAACTTGCTCGACCTTCAACATGAGTCCTTGATCTTGTCCTTTTGATAACTATGAAACATCATTGGTTTCTTTGTCTTAATGGAATTGTCCAGGTTGATGTAAAGATTGACAAAAACACAAAGGTTTAAAAGAAAATACTAATCTCTTTACATAGATATGGAGAGTGCCACCTAATTGAAAAATAAAAACGTAACGAAACCCAGAAAATGAAAATTCCTAATAACAATTCAGGTAGAATTTGATCTTCTAGGTGTATACTACTTTGACCCAAATGAATTGCACTTGCACATAACTCTAAGATGGGGAGAAAATAATATAATAAAGAAGCACCTTAATGAATCCTTCAACAAAACAAACAGAAAGTTGCTAAAAGGATTGCATAAGAAGAAAATGGATGTGGTGGAGTGCATAAAGGTCCTACAAGAATATTAAAGAAAAATATGTCAACGTACATGTAATATTTAAAAATGAGTTCAAGGCTTACATATGAATGTTTGGAATATATGTTCCTTCCATGCCATTGCACACCACAACTACCTTTTCAAGTAGAACATTTTGTTCACTATTTTCTAAAGACCTAACTTGATGATAAACTCCTTAGTCTACAAAGTCAAATATACAATTGCCCAAATAATCAACTAGAGGGAAAAGAATTGCACACATACACAAAAATAGGACAGACATACTTCACATTTGGCTGGCATTTTTCTGAAGTTGATAACTCATAATTAGACTTTGCTTTACAATCTGTGCAATAGTAATCTACATTCTTTAGATCCTTTAAACCATACACAAGTCAGTGAGTAAACACATATATGACAGGAACAAAAATTGACATCACAATTCATAAATCAAGTGTATTAAGCACACCTTGAAAAGCTTGCTAGAAATATTCTCATACTTGGCCTGCACCCAAACATTACAACCATCACAACACACTTGATCAACATCTCTAAATTCATCGAAAAAAAATTTAAAAGGAAAAAGAATAGGAAAATTTATAAACCTAATTCAGATTTGTAGGTAATCTCACCCAATTACCAAAAAATAACGGTTTGATATTGAGGCTGGGAAGGAGAATCTAAAAATTAGAAGAAGAGAGATAGAGATTGAAATTCTAGTGTGTTCCAAAAATTTTATCCTAAAAATTCTAGAAATTTTATGATAAAAATCTAGAAATTTTCAATCAATGCAAACAAATAAAGAGAGGAATAAACTACAAATTTTTTACTAATATATTGTTGTGGCAAAATTTCTAAGAAATAGTTTGGTACTAATCAGTTGATGAACGAAATGAAATCACTCACTATCTCCAAAAAATCAGAATTTTTCAACCAACACAAACAAACTTACATTGTTCCTTTTATAGAACTTGACATACAAAACAAAAAATTGGTTTACAAAATGTTATTTAAAAACAATGCAGAAAATTATTCAAAACAGTGTGTAGTGCAGATTTTTGAGACATTTTATATAGCATCTCAAGAGATGGGAAAACATTTGAGGATGGGATACTTAAGGGTTCTATGGTTGAATTGAGAAGTCTGTTGAATATTTTATGAGGATGGTACTACCTGGTTTCCAATGAAACGTTGGCTTCTCACTTTAGGAACAAATGGTTATCTACAAAGAAGAATCTCATAATTTTCATTTCCTACTTTTGCAGCCCTCAACAAAAGTTAGTCATGATTTTATATAAATCTTCCATACCATCAGTATTAAAATTCTCAATATATACACCATTAACATAGACACAAATTGCTTCAAAAGCAATCTTGTTTTAAAAACACCATAAAGCGGAAATATCACCAGCAAATAATCATAATATTTGAAGAGAGTAGAATGAAGCAACTTTCAAAGTTTTAGCTCGTCAAGTTTTTTGCATTGATTTGTACCTCCTGAATCAGGGATATCAAGGGTGTTATTGGATGAGCAAATAACAAACCAAACAATAGATTAGTAAATTTGTGCATAGAGGCGCTCTATAATCCATGACTTGTTGAATTCTACAACGCTAGCACCACTAATCTTTTTTTTTTTAATCATTAAAGAAGTATTCTTCAAACCATAGAAGTATATAAAACATTAAAACCATCAATTGAAATTTTGAAACTAAAGAAAAGAAAAGAAAAGAAAAAAAGAAAAAAAAAACAGTGCTTTCAGGAACAAAATTGCTATAATAAGTGTGGGTTTGGATATAGGCACGTCCACGTTTCTAGGTTCAACGCGTTTTCAGTTTTTTTTTTTTTTTGGTTCAGCCGCATATTGTTGACTTTTCAGCAGTGAACAGTGCACATGTGCACTGTTCACAGGTCCCACAAACTTCACTTTTCAGCAACTTTTTCATGAAAAATGAGTCCCACGACACTATTCACACATTTAAAAATTATTTTGTTACAGTGTTTTTAGTTTTTAGTTTTTAGTTTCAGCAAAATAAGTTCTATCCAAACGAACCCTAAGATGAAAAAACTACTTGATAAGGGAACATTGTTGCCACCACCATCATCAAATTATGCAATTCTCTCCAACTATCTTCTGGGTTTGTGCATGTGCATTTATATTGCAAATCCTCTAACTTCCTTCTACGCTCTAATGATTGATTGATGTGCGCCTAATCATACCCAACATTTAAAATGAAAATTTGGCTCTAATATATATATATATATATATATATATATATATATATATATATATATATATTTCTAAAAACCTTCAACCAAATAACACATGTACATGTTTTATTATTTTTATATTTACTCCAACATATTTCTAACTATTTTCGCTGATCAAGAAAAATAACATTCTACTTAACAACAATTTCAAAATACGCGACATAATAAAAAGCAAGCTAATAGTTTTTAAAAAGTAAAATATAAACTAGTAAGAAATATAAACTTTTTTTTTTTTTTGGTTAAAAGGGAAAATATATTGAAACTAACTAGCCAAAACTGGCAAAATGCAGGCTGAAAGCCTTAAGGAGTACAAACTAGATGCATTTGAGTCCAAAATACTACATAGATTAACAGAAGGAGGATTATCAAACACAACAAAATCAGCTGAACATGAGCAAGAAATATAAACTCATAGTACCTGAATTTGCTTAATCGAGGCTGTTCCTTCTCCAATAGCATTGTAGCCCAAATAGACTTAAAACTAGTAAGAAATATAAACTCATAGTAGCTCATATGCCAGCACTTAGTTTTTTTTTTTTTTTTTTTTACAAAATAAAAATTATATTATAATTTAATCTAAGTGTATATGTATGTGGGAGTTCTAGTTAGCTCAACTGGTAAAGTTTCTGAATAAGAAATCTCGGATTCAATCCCCGCCCACCCAAAAAAAAAAAAAAAATGTATATATATGTGAAGCTCTCTCATTAATATTGCTTTCCTCAACTTGTCCTTTTTATTCACATGTCTCGTTTTCCTATTCTATAAATATGCATAAAGAATTTTATCATGATAATTATTAAATTAAAATAAATATATTTATGTCATTAATACATGATAATTACTTAATATTTGACATAAATGCAAAAACTTAATGAGATGAAAGGTTAAAATATATGATGATTAATTGCTGTTTTGACATAAATGCAAATTATCAATGACGTGGAAATTAAATAAAGAGAATATTCTCTTTTCATCTCAAAGAATGTACAGTACCATATATATGTTAATTGATTTTTTTGACATAAATACAAATTATTAATGAGGCGGAACTGTGGAATTTAAATAAAGAGAATATTCTCCTTTCTTTTCAATATTTCTTACTTTCAATATAAGCATCTTCTTTGGTTTTTTTTTTTATTTTTTTTTTTTATACAAAATAAAAATTCTACTCTAATCTAATTTTTTTTAATATATATACAAAATAGAAATTCTACTATAATCTAATCTAAATATATATTAATATACGTGTGTGAATCTCTCTCCTAGAGACTTGAACTTCGGCTCTTATCCCAAACACCCCACAAACGCTTATACTGTGGAGTGACCTTCTTTGGTATTTTAGTATTGTTGGTACTTGCTATATTACCAAATTCCATTAAATTTAGAATAAATTTCTCATAAAGTAGGATGGTATTTATAATTTTTCAAAGATATACTACATGTAACCCATATTAATTGTTATGACAAAATGCTTAAATTTTGACTAAATTATATTACTCTTTTAGGCATTATAATTATTTATTGAGAAAAGTTGTGTCATTGTATTCAATTTTAAAAAAAAATCAAAATCAAAATTTATTTTAACCAGACTCAATCTTTCAATGGCAGAACTAGGAATTTCTTTAGGGGGGGGGGGGACCAACCTAAATATACAAAGGGCAAGATTTAGGTACATTACTTAAGTGTTGTTCCTTAGGTTCCCATTTTAAAATTCTGCAATGTGTCTTTTTTTTCATAGAATGAAAATATATATTTTAATTAAATCACCACATAGCAAAATCTTAAAAGAAGAACATAAGGAACAGTACCTAAGGTAATGTATATAAGTTTTGTCCATATACAAAGGGCAAGACTTATGTACAGTACTTAGGTATTATTCCTTAAGTTCCCATATTAAAATTCTGCCATGTATCTTTTTTCTCATGGGATGAAAGTATATTTTTTAGTAAAGTTATCACATGGCAAAATTTTAAGAGAATCTGAATCAAAATATTATTACATAAATGAGCTCTTTCATGGTAATAAAATCTATATTCTTAGACTTTTATATTTGAGCATTTTAATGATTTTTTTTTTTTTTTTTTTTTTTGAGAAACAACATTGCTTAGTTTATTTTATTGAAAGTTTGCCAAATCAGCCTAAAAAATAGGAAAAACTTGTGGTGGAACATCCTTCATCCACACAACAAAATCCAAGATATGTGAAGTATATCAAGCTAGACTATTTTTTTTTTTTTTTTTTATAGGAAAGTCGAAATACTTCATTAATCAAATCAGTTCAACAATGATACATCATGGCGTGCAATAATGTCATACTCTCTACTCTCATCTAAATAGTATATCTCACCATGAAATTTAACTAGTGGGAGTGTGAGACTCACTATTTATATGAAAAGAGGAAATACGACATTATTTATATTTATTAAAATTTTTATAAAGCAACCAAAGTTTGATATAGAGAAAAGACACTCAACAAATTATAATTTGTGCATCACAAACTGAAACACATAATACAAGTTTATATCCTTGATTCCATGAGTTCCTATTTTCCTTGATGAGCATGTTGGCAGATAAATAAGTAAATAAAAACTGGTAGTGACAACTAAAAATATAATTAAGTGGCTGGATCTGTACTGTGTAACGAGAGTATTCATAAACTAACATGGTGAAGATTAGAGTGGAGGGTCTCATGGTTATAGTTATAGTCTTAGAGATGGGATATTGTTTAACAAAAACTTAACGAGGAACGACTGGTAATGCTAGCTTGCAAAATTGCCAATTTATACGTAACTTGCTGCATGGTCTCTTGTTGGGGTATTTCCATTTATGGAATTCATCAATCGTAAAAGAGAATTTTTTAATGGGGGTATTTCCATTTATGGAATTCATCAATTCCCCAGTAAAAACCTGCCCACCTGGCTTGTAACAGTAGGACCAGTCCGTGAGACTTCCTCACCAAAATCCTTTACTCTCTTTCTCACCACCTTTCTAAACCTGGTGTGCTACATGTCCTTTCTTGTTCACACTTTTTTTTTTTTTGGGGGGGAGAAATTCTAAAGCCACATTTTTTTTAATGGATTAAAAAAAAAGATTTATTAACCAGCACTGGTACTTAAAAAGCGGGAAAAAAAAACTGTTAGAAAATAGTAAAAAAAAAACACGTACTTAAAAAGTTGAAAATTTGACATAAAGATGAATAAAGACAAAAACTTGTTAGAAAAAAAAACATAAATATTGCAGTTAACGGGCACCAAATGAATTCAAAATTTTCAATAAAAAATTGTATAATTTCATAAAATTTGTGTAGAGTAACGCTTTGTGTAACACCCCGACCTACCTAGTGGTTTGATGAATCATTGACCTTTGTTTTGCCATCCTCACCAGCATCATCCATCCTTCACACTTGTCGCACATCAAATATGAGTTGCACCTAATCTCGATCTAAAATATGAGTCACACATAATCTCAATCTTTATTCGATATGGCAAATATGATCCGCATTGATGCCACTAGTTAATTGATCTACCTCCCCTAGCATCTAATTGGCGGAACTAGTCATTGGCTTGAAAGTAATCTTTAACAAATCCTTTTTAGGTTTAGTGATTGTTCAAAACTCAATCTAATCATGTTGGTTGACAATTTGACCCTCAACTCAACCAAACCCAACCCATGAACACCTCTATTTGAGAGCTTAAAGAAGAGGGAATATAACAAGTATGAAGAATTGCTCATTTTATTATACTCACTAAAAGTGTCAAATCATGTTTTCATCCAAATTTGGGCGAACTATAGGAGAGTATGAAAATGTTTAACTTTTATTGGAATTTAAATAATACACCCCTTATCTACTTGTTCTCATTTTCACTCATCCCCCAATTTCCTTGCCATTGGCACCTCCCTATCTTCACATGTTATTGATTTGAATGCCTTAAGAAAATACAAGATAATCTTAAAACCACAATGATGATGATGATGATGATGTTGTTGCTCTGTGTGTGTGTTTTTTAAACAAAATTATATCAAACACAACTAAATTTTCAAGAAATCAAATTTTCATTGAATAATCATTGAAATTGCTAAATATTTTAAGGGTCTGTTTGAGATCTGCTTATTTTGCTGAAACTGAAAACTTTTTGTTGAAAGAACTATAGATAAAGGTAAAAGCTAGCTGAAATAGTATAGTAAGACCCATGAATAGTATCAAAAAGTGCAATAGGACCTATAAATAGTAGCAAAAATAAATTAAATAATAAATTAAGCTAGCAAAAATAATTTTTGCCAAACACACACTAAAGGTGTATTTGGATACCGCTTATTTTACTGAAACTGAAAACTTGTTGTTGAAAATATTGTAAATAAAGGTAAAAGTTAGTTGAAATAGTACAGGACCTATGAATAATATTAAAAAATGTAGTAGGGCCCATAATATAATAGAAAAAAATAAGTTGGATAGTAAAATAATTTTAATTTTTCATCCCAAACCAAATGTACACTAAGCCTCTGTTTGGATACAGATTATAAATGAAAATTATTTCACTATTCAGCTTATTTTTACTACTATTCATAGCCCCACTACACTTTTTGATACTATTCATGGGCCCTACTGTACTATTTCAACTAACTTTTACCTTTATTTACAGTACTTTTAGCAATAAGTTTTCAGTTTCAGTAAAATAAATGGTATCCAAACAGACCCATAATATATTCCCTTCATTTATACAACTTTTTGGAAATTTATATATTTAGGGTTTATTTGGATACCACTTATTTTGTTGAAATTAAAAATTTATTACTGAAAGTACTATAAATAAAAGTGAGATATAATAGCCTAAAAGGTGTCAATCACTCAATCCGCTGAAATGGTTATATACCACTATTTGAAAAAAATATGTATAGATCTACTATTGTTTGCGAAATATTT
Organism: Quercus wislizeni; assembly: GCA_023055345.1. NCBI lineage: Eukaryota > Viridiplantae > Streptophyta > Magnoliopsida > Fagales > Fagaceae > Quercus > Quercus wislizeni. The sequence goes on from JALGQJ010000005.1 coordinate 43,636,029, forward strand.
AGCAATCTATCACTTTTTTGAAACTCAAGTTTTTAAAACTCAAGTTCTTTAAAAAAATAGCCTTCAAATTTGCTATTCTAATTGTTATGAAACTCGAGTTACATAAAAAAATTTCAAAATTTTCCAATGGAACTCGAGTATATTATGAAAAACTCAAGTTCCCCAAACTCAAGTTCTCAAGTAGTAGTAGATCCCTACATATTTCAAAAATATCATTAAAAGTGAGTGAGATACTGTTATAAGGAAAAAGAAAAAAAAATAAATAAAAAAAGAAGAAGAAGAAGAAGAAGAAGAAGAAGAAGAAGATATTCTTAGCTTTCAAAACATTGATTGGACTCTTATTTCCCATCTTGGCTCTTCTTTCCCATTTTTCAAATATTTTTTTAAGTTAAAAAATGTTTATTTTTTTACCACCTACCCTTATTTACTTTCATTTACTCTATCAAACTCTCACCTAACAACTTGTTTTTGTTTATTCACATTTTAACTCTATCAAACTCTCACCATTTTAAATCCACACATCGTGATTGATTCTGAACCCACTTTTTTCTTTCTTGATTTCACTGTACCTCTTTTTTGCTTTAAAACCCACTTGTTTTCATTAAACATACGTATGTATTCAACCTCGCCCCGCATGATAGGGAAATTTTTTTGCCCTATCTCTGCCTCTTAGGGCCTCACGAAGCCCTGTCTTATCCCGTAAAACTCTATTTCTTGTTAATTTACCCTACAATTATTACAATTTTTTCAAATAAAATTACATGTTTCAATAATAAAAATATATTTGAAATTATAAATAAATTTATCCCATCAAATCAAACTAATTTTTACAAAAACTAAATAATATTGTCGAAGTGTTTAACAAGACAATATCATAACAAAAATCTCATAGTATGAAACAATAAAATAATCCAAACTCTTAATACATAACAAAATAAAAATTGCCTAGTTCTTCAAAAAGAATCTTCACTTTCTTCCATCATTGTGACACCACTTTCTTCTTCATCATCATAATCATCGAGAGGTACTGCATGCCGCCGGTGTCAATGTTTTAGACGCGGGCTCAATGTTTTAGAAAGTAGACATTATGGGCTTGAATTTGAACACAAATTTTGAATTGTTTAGACAAAAATCAAGATATTTATTGTCGTTTGAATTTGGACCATCGAGTTTTACCAGAAATTCGGAGTAGAACTATGTGCGGATAGAATGGCGTAAAAATGGATGTCTAACATTTTTTTCATGGATTTGGTGCTAAAATATTAGACATATACCTTGAGAACAATCTACACAAAATCAAGTTTTGGGAAAAAAAATACTTTTATCATACGTTTTACTGTCTCTGAAGCTAACTTGTGCCGTTGTATGCTGATTTTCAGGTCAATGTTGACTTTCTAGCCCATTTACAAAAGCATCTTAGTAATAAGAATTGGAAAATGTTACTAGCTGGGTTTCAAAAAGGTGTTGATTCTTTCCATAAGTTTGTTCAAGAAGGAAGATCAAGTTTGTCATATGTTGATTCTGTTGCATTTGGTCTAATCACGTGAGACCTAACGTTTTGAACGTTGTTTTTTTTTTTTTTTTGATAGAAGTTGAACGTGGGTTTCAATGTGGAATTTGATATTTTTTGGATTTCTTTTGGATATGATTGATTTCTACTTTTTAGTATATTTTTTTCTTTAAAAAAAAAAAAGAAAAAGGAGATTTAAGGGGAAAAAAAAAAAAAAAAACCCAAATGTGAGATGAGATTAAGGGAAACCAGTTATTGAAAAAAATTTTAAAAAAAAAGTTAAGTTTTTTTGTTTTTTTTTTTTTAATGCAAACTAAAAAAAAGTTAAGCCTTGTGATGTACATTCAAATATATCAATAAAAAGAATGTATTTTTCATATGGTTTCTTATTTTTCTATTTAATTAAAAAATAAGTGGCAACTCTATGTAAAAATGATAGTGGGTTTATGCAAATGACACTTATTTGTTATGTGTGTCACCAAATAATAGTGTTTATGCAAAATAGAAATAAAAATAATAATAAAAAATACAATCACATAAGGAATACAAAGATTTATGTAATTCAGACTTAGACCTACGTCCACAAGCTATGTTGAGGAGAAAGTTTCACAAAGAAAATACGAGGATTACAATGGCAATACCCAAAAACTCACAAATTCCAAAGCCAAAATACATCCAACGAGAAACTTGAATTTCTCTAAAACAATGCCACAACTTTGAACTTTTAAAAAACAAAGGATAGAGAAAATCTATTCTATTAACCCAAGTTGCGGCATTCTCTGTTAAAGAGAGAAAAGCCTTAGCACTAAAGAATGACCAAAACACCTCATATATGTGTATATCTATATGAATATATTAATTGAGTAATGTTACAATAACAAATTATTTCATAATATTTTTACAAATTATTGATGTGGCAAATTCATATTGGTTTTCATCTGGACCCATCACTAATATAACTTTTTTTATTAACCAATAATCATTCACCATATCAGTAATTTATAAAAAAAAATTGTGATTTTATCATTTTCCATATTAATTAGCTTAAGGTTTGCTAACCAAATTTTTCCACCATAAATGTATACTCTCCTCTCTCCCACTAATTATGAGTCTCACTAATTAAATTTATAGTGTGACCCACAATTCATTTGAGATGGAGAAATATACATTTATTGTACTCTTAGAGTATTCAATAATTTTTCAATATTATAATACCCACATTAATTGTGTACCATCTTTTGGTTGATCATGAAGAAAAGTCAAAGCTTGTAAGGACGTTTCTTAGTGTTAGAATATAAGCACAATGAATTTAGGCTCTTAGTTGTAGGTTATTTGTTCATCACACATTGTACAACATGAATATGAAATAAGAAGTTGTTGTAGAGATTTCTAATCCTTGAAAACTCTTCACATAATTGACAAACCAAATCCAAGCACCCATAGCCCCAAAGTAATCATATTGTCGGCAATGCAAAAAAAAAAGCATATCAACCACAAACTTTAAAATTTCAATTTAAAAACCAAAGTTAGGGAAAAAGGAAAAATAAGAAGGGAAAGAACACACCTCGAAGAGACTTTCCAAATCAAATGCAGCTTTGGTAGCTTTTGTGGAGGTAGAGAGAGCAATTGAAAATTTATAGTGTTAAAAGTAAGATAGTTAATTGCGGGGGTGGCAATTGAAAGGTTTGAACTTCAAAAGAGCCAATTGGTTTTAAAGGGGAAAAGGAAGAGTTGAGAATTGGAAGAGGCTTGATTTAGTGGTGAGTTAGATTCAATAAGTTAAAGAATGTGTAAAGTTGCACTATTTTTTTATATTTATATTGTTAAAAAAATGAAGAAAAAGAAAAGATGAAATGGCTACTGATGTGGCTCAATTGGAGTGTGGCAACAATAAATGCTACGCTTCAGCTTTTAGATATATATAAATATAGATGTGATGCATGGACTCAAATGCTACCAATAAATTATCCATAATCAACCTTCCATGCACAAATGCACTTTGGGTGTCACTAATAATGGATGGTAGTATTTTCTTTAACCTGTTAGCTATGACTTTGGATGTAATTCTAAACACCATATTACAAAGACTATGGGCTACCTTATTACCTTCTTTGATTGTATGAGTGTAACGTAATTCTTAAAAAAATAAAATAAAAAAAGACGAATATCATCAACTAAAGGCCCAGGATATCCTTCATTGGCAATATTAAAAGCCCAGTTCCCACTGGCAATATCCAAAGCCCATTTTTCATTGGTACTATTTCATCAAAGAACCCAAGATTATTAATGCTTGACAAAGAAAAAAATATCATGGTGTAATCGTTTCTTATTGCTATGGCAATCGCTTTATAAAAACTCATTGGGAGTTATCTTGAAGATTATGATCTCATGTTATAAACCCATGAAGTGTATGACCATCATTTGTGTCACAACATCAACACTCATGGTAGTTATTCAAACCCACAAGCTCAACATTTAAATTATGATGCAATTATTACAAATCACAAGCATTAATTACAATGTGGAATTCACAGTAAATGATTTACAAAGGCATTTTGAAGCTTGTCCTATTGTTTCAAATATTACAACTAATTGCTCAAAGGCCCATTGCAAGTATCTATGAAAAAACCCAAAATATTTACTAATAAAAGTCCTTGAGGAATGAAAACCCATGGCAAACATGTGTTGCTAATGTCCCTGCAAAATTTGCCAAACAGAATAATTTGTGAAAAATTTCAACCGGATAGCACACATTCAAAATTAGTTAGACTCTTTTTTGGAAGTCGATTTTGCCAAACTCGACTTCCAGGCAAAATCAACAGCCCCCACAGCAAATAATTTATCTGACGTGGATTAAAAGGATTAAAAAAATGGAAAACAGCCACCTGGAAGTCGAGTTCACTGAACTCGACTTCCAGGTCAATTAAAAAAAATAGCCACCTGGAAGTCGAGTTTACTGAACTCGACTTCCAGGGAGGTTATTTATTAAATTGGGCTTGTGTAACTGACCTGGAAGTCGAGTTCACAGCATTCGACTTTCAATGGAAGTCGAGTTTAATGAACTCGACTTCCAGGTGGCTGTTTTCCATTATTTTAATCCTTTTAATCCACGCAAGATAAATTATTTTGCTTGGAAGTCGAGTTTGGCAAAATTGACTTCCAGAAAAAGTCTAACTTACTAAATAACTTTGAACGTGTTCTATTTGGCTAAAATTTTTCACAAATTATACTGTTTGGCAAATTTTGCCCTAATGTCCCTTTTTGTAAGATGCACACAACCCGGCCCAAAGGAACCAGCCCATGTAAGCAAGCCCAATCCAAAAGACCCCAACAAGAGGTAGAGGATTGAGAGTGGACAGCTAGCTCTTGTTCATCCCTAACCAAAAAACAACTAGAGACCCCTACAAGAGAACCAAGCCTTCGAGGATGAACTAGGGGCTGTCCTATCAGTTTTCTGTCACCCTCTACCTGATGTGAACAGTGCCCGAGGGCTGTCATATCATCCGAAGTCTAAAGGATGATGGACATTGCATAACTTAAAAAATACAAGATGATGATGATAATGGAAAAAAAGAAATAAATGGTATTAATAGTACATTGCACTAATTTTTAAATTTCATTAACGCGAGAAAATATTTAAAATGATAAATATGACGGGTGTATTTATATGACAGGTGAAGAAATCAAACTTGAAGATTAGGTTCCTCCATTGAAAGCCGCCCAGTTGCGGTTGATGTTTGGAGCCAATGACCATGAAGTGTGTACCTCTTTGTCCTCAAAGATAGCCTAGCCAGTGAACAAATTGATCCCAATGTGCAGTTTAGGAGCTTTGCTAATGTACGGTGCTCCTCAATGACTGGAACAATAGGATGCTCATGCCTGAAATGAAACCAAATCCAGTTGTTACGCATAGCTTAGCAACTATGAGAATGCCCAAGGACAAAACCTATGTGCTAGAAGCAATGTGCAAATAAAGGGGTATATGATATGCAAGAAGTGTAGCAGTTCAAATACCCAACGCAAATCGTTTATTAAAATTCAAGAGGCTACAATAGTTGCTTTCTCTGTTATGTCCACTCCATCTTAGTCTTCAATTGGGAAAAAACATTGGAGAAGGATTATCACTTTAAGCCCTGCTATCCAAAGAAAAAACTTAAAAGCAAAATCATGTACTGGCATAATGAGGATGCACCTGAACTCACTACCTTGAAAGACACATGTTACCGGTACATGTATTGAAGCACAGTTTTTTTCCTCCTTTTTAGGACATAGGAAAGATGTGCAGCTCAAACTATATATAAAACAATTGCACCTCCTTCAACACCAATACCCTTATTACAATCCACAATGAACATAACCTTTTTTTTTGCATCAATAAGCACAACAACACATGGTAAAAGGAACCAAAAGTTTGAAAGACTCAGAAGAGGATGATACAATTTCAACAACTGCCCCACAGCCTAATCTATTAAAAATTTAAAGCCAGAAGTCGTCAAATGTACAAAATTGTGAAAATTCAATTTAAAACTATGTACTAATCATCCTGATTTGATGAAAATTTCAAAATTGTTGAACATACAAAATTGTGAAATCTTAATGGAAAATCGAAATTGTTGAACGTACCAAATTGTGAAAATTCAATGGAACATACAAATATTCTGGACTTGTTGAGAAATTTGATTTCGTTGAAAGTGCAAAATCTTGAAAATTCAAGAGAAAATTGTGTACATTAGATGTACAGATCATTCGAATTTGAAAAAAAATAAAATTTAGATGTACAGATCGTTCGAATTTGTTGATTGTATAAAATCTTGAAAGTATACAATAAAATTGTGTAAATTAGATATACAGATAGTCTAAATTTGTTGAAAAGTTTGAATTCGTTAAATGTACAAAATCATGAAAATTAAATAGAAAACCGTGTACTAATGTATTGATCATCCGAATTTATTGAAAAATTTGAAATCGTTGAATGAACAAAATCGTGTAAACTCAACAGTTAATGAACAATTAATCTTTAGATTTGCAAAAGTTGAATGTACATAATCATTAGTTGTCAGACATTAACAACAACATTTTGTATTGTGCAGAACGTGTAGACATTAACAACAACGTCCAATGTTCGTAGGTAGAAATTTTTGGAAATCATCATTACTTGAATCTAAGAAGTCTGAAATATTTGTTTCATCATCTAACGCAGAAATTTCATTAATAGACTTGAATATACAGTAAATATGATGTGCAGAGAGAAAATTTTATTAATGTAGAAACAGATTTTATCAATGCAGAAAAATATATTCGATTATTGTGAAATTCAAACATGAAAAAGCATTCAAATTTGGAGTTTAAATTTAGAAAACACGATTTCACTGGGTGTTTTATGAGAAAACAGCGAACAATTTTTTAAATGGTGAACAGAGAATAAGATACGCATAAAAGAGAGTGAACAATTTTTTAAATAATGCTGAACAGAAAATAATTTTATGCAGAATGCTAGAAATAGATTATGCAGAAAATAGTGAACAGTTTTACTTAATAGAAAAAACAGATTTTATGAATGCAGTAAGCAAATTCGAATATACAGTAAACATGATGTGTGGAGAGCAAATTTTATTAATGTAGAAACAGATTTTATCAATGCAGAAAAACAAATTCGATTATTGTGAAATTTAAACATGAAAAAGCATTCAGATTTGGGGTTTAAATTTAGAAAACATGATTTCACTAGGTGTTTTATGAGAAAACAGTGAACAATTTTTTAAATAGTGAACAGAAAATAATTTATGCAAAAAAGAGAGTGAACAATTTCTTAAACATTATCTTTATGTTTATTTGGATTTTGTGGTGATTTTATTTTTGTTTTGAAGGTTTTGGTTGGTTAGTATGGTTGTTCAAGATTGCTGAACACGTGTCTCATTTTAATTAAATTTTTTTTTAATGAATACCACAAAAAAAAAAAAAAAATTTGACGATTTGATTAGGAGTAAGCTGCAGAATACCCCCGAGTGTGGTGTGGTTTTAAATAGTGAACATATTAGTCACTTAATTTGCACTACTACTACCTAACATCTTGGCACAAAATTAGTGGAAATTTTTAATGACCAAGAGGTATTAAGGTCCTTTCTTCTTTTAAGAATCAAGTTATGATACAATGGAAAAGAAGCACAAGAAATTGCATACTTTGCCATGCCGATGATTACAACCATAGGCATACTTAGATGCCACAAGAAATTGAATACTTTTGTCTATTAATATAGTTGTCCAACCTGGTAAATGATATGCTTATGTCTTTTGGAGATTAATATATGCTTTTTGGGGATATTTAGATTTGCTTAAGAATTCTAAATCATGGTAACTGTTTGCCTATGACATAACATGCATGCCACCAATTAATTAATTTTCAAATTTAGAAAAATAATACCTTATTCACAGTGATGTGATCTTTTGCCCTTATTTGTTAAATAAGTGATTGTATTCTAATTCTTAACCAAATTATTTGACCCATGAAAATTAAGGATATTTTAGTTCTCTTTGTGTTTTAGATTTACATGAAGCTACAAGAAAGTTGATTTGGAAGACAGTATATGACAAGGGATTGCATCTTCTACATTTATAGATATGGTCTTTTTCAAATTTCAATTTCCTTTGATTGATATGGATTAAAATTCAGATTGAAATTAGTTTAAATAGAACAGTGCCTCAAAGGAGTTTTTATTATATTATTTCATTGTTTGCTTTGTTTTGAATTGAGTTCATTGTTGTTTCATATGTGATTTTGTTAGAATTGGGATTTTGATACGAAATTGAGTTTTCATTGTTTCATATATATTGCACATTTTTATATGAAATTGTTGCTTTGTAAACGGCTCTGAATCAAAAATTGTGTCACTTCCTCTTTTGATGAGCCTCTATTGAAAAAAATAAGAATTTTATTAAATGCAAAAGGTACCTATGAGCATATCTTTAATTACTTCAATGCTAATGGCAATGAAAAAAATCTCATTCTGGCCGTTTGGATCCTCCCCAAGCATGTATAGATAGAGTTATATAATCCCGGGTTAGCGACTAGCTACTATATATAATAGCAGAAACATTTCCCTGCAATTAAGGAGGAGGTTGTGACATGTAGGAAAAAATCCCACTTAAAAATCTGCCACGCTACGAGTCCAAAGCATGGAATAAAAAGTGAAACGTTGTGCCCTTCATGTCTTCAGGATTTAAAAAATCAAGCATTGCACTCCTTCGTCATTGAAAGAAAAATGCTTTAGGAACTGTTAGATTTAAAAAATGCTTAAGTGAACTATTGTCTGCCAACTTTTATCAATAAACACCGCCCATAACTCTTTCAGCCAATTAATAGAAATTCGAAACAACGTGATCTTAGGTAGTTGCGAAATTAACTACAACAGCCATCTTCCATTCAGAACCTATGTCAATTTATATTTACCTTTTGAACCATTTTTTCCCTACAAAAAGTGATAGAAGTTTCGAATTAATGTTCGCACTGCAAGAATAATTTACTATGGCAAGAAAGTTGTTGGATTTACTGTAGCTAGTTGAAAGGTGAGAATATTTTCATGTGCTATTTTTCATGAGATTGAATTATTATTAAAAAAAGAAAAAATTGAAACTTAAAAATGTTAGCAGAAAAGCATGGTGAAAAGGAAAAAAAAAAAAAAAAAAAGATGCGATGGGAGTTCACAGAGGCTCACTGATGAGGAAGAAGTAAAAAATTGAAGAAGAATATGGCGGAAAGGAAAAGTAACTTTATAGGAATAGTAGAGGTGAGATAAATCTCAATCATGGATGGGATTGGGAATAGTCAAAGTAATTTAATAGGAACATTCTTCGAAGGTTCATGCTTCACAAAATACCCAATATGTATCTTTATTTACACTAGGACAATTTTTTTGCTTTTATTTTTAATAAGAATCAATCACTCTTTTTATTTTTTCTTTCACTTAAAAAATTAACAATCATTATATATTGGGTCCTAAAAATAAAACACAATATTAAATTTATGAAGTTTACTTTCTTTTTATTGAGAATGAAGTTTACCATATACTTTGTATATGGTTAGCGGTTATTAAGTATATGGTTAGTGGTTATTACTTATGTGGGTGAGGTGTAACCCAATATGTATTAAGGATTGGATCATATAGAAGATTGAAGGCTGTTATTATCAAGGGCATTACAAACCTAGCATTGACACTTCAAGTGAGTGATGACAGGTATTATAAGATAATTATCGTCACTTCATTTTCATTTTGTTAGCTTCAAAAAATAAGTGAAAATTGTAATACCATATTAATAGATCTTCTTTAAAATTTTAAGATACCATACCTATAAATTGGAGAGTTTCATTTATTTTACCATAAATAACAAATAAGAGTATCCTAATTCAAAATAAATAAATAAAACTAATTAACCCGCACATTGTGCGGGTCATACACTAGTTTTAATTAATGTAGAAATTAAATTCATATTTCGAAATTAAAATCTCTATATTTTACAATGCTTCTATTTAAATAAATAAAAACATTAAAAAATGCTACTTTTTTGTCTTTATGTTTATTTGTTGATTATCCCCAAACAAGAAAAAAAAGGTACTCGAGCCTGGTATACTCGAGTACTATGTAAATTGGTACTCGAGTTTACCAAGCTCGAGTACCGCATAATTTTTTTTAATCGCACAAATCCAACTCAGTAGTACCATGGTGGCAAAACTAATGAGGAACTCGAGTTTCTGAAACTTGAGTTCTAGAAGAAGTGGTACTTTGCCATTTATTTCCGAAACAGTGTTTTTTTGCTAAAAATTTCCAAAAATTGTGGTATTTGGCCATTTTGGCCCAATGAACATTGCAGAACAGTAATAAACAGGGAAAAAAATATTTTTTTTATTATTTCCAATTTTCAGTTTTCAGCAAAATAAGCGGTATCTAAACGCAATAGGGTTGGTTTGGATTGGTGTCTGCGTTTTAGCCCTTTTTTTCTTTTTTTACTAACCCAGCGCCTCTTCCACTGTTCAAGAGGGCAAGTGAATAGCAATTTTCTTGTGAACAGTAATCTAAAAATATTTTTTTATTGTTTTCAGTTTTCAGTAAAATAAGTTGTATCTAAACGCACACGTAGTTAAATTGGGAACTTAATTTGTAATTATAAAAAATACTGCTTAAAATGGAAGAAAACACATTAAATTCGAGGGTTATGAGGGTTGCCTTTTTAAAAACACTTTTTTTTAAAAAAAAAAAAAGTTTTGTTTGTTGTGTGTTTTATTAATTTTGTGGATATATTTGAGTCTTTTGGCTAAATATTGCAAAAAATGGAGTTTATTGTTGTTATAGGCATTGTTCAAAGTTCTTAAGCAAAATGAGAAGAGAGACTGAATTTTGGCAACACCGTTGCTGAAATTGTAAGAAAAGTATGAGAGAGAAGAAAGTTGAGTGATGTGATTACCGAAATTCATTCCACTGACCAACCTTTGTCTGTGAAGTGCCTAGTGCCTGAATGATTTACCAATTGTGGCAACCAAGTTGCCGAAAATGGGAGGGAAAAAAAAGTGGTTGCCGAAATCTGGGGAAGAATTAAAAAAAATGCTACGTCCAAAATATTTTTACAACATTTTCACAACAAATCACATGTGATTAGTTGTTATTAGTTCAAATTTGAATTTAACATTGAGATTACTTTTTTAATCCAACAATAACAATTAGTAATAACTTGTCATTTAGGATTTGTTGTAAAAATATTGTAAAAATGGTATGCATATATCATTTCTCACGAAAAAAAAAAAAAAAGTGGCAATTAATTTGTGGCAATGGCATTGCCAAAATAGAGGGGAAACAAAATTGTGGGAATGAATTTGTGGCAATGGCATTGCCGAAATAGGAGGGAAAAAAAATTGTTGCAATTAGTTTGTGGCAATGGCATTACCGAAATAGAGGAGGAAAAAAAAATTGTAGCAAAATATTTTTTTAAAAGGCAAAACATTGTTTATGAACACTGTTCATGTGTTTTTGTGTTTTGACTAATTCATAAACAGTGCTATGCATGAGATCAACCAAAAAACACAATGCAACTTAAACGCAAATGCTAGGCAAATGCACATTTTAGGTTTTTTTTTTTTTTAAATTTTAAACTTGGTAAATGTAGTAATATTAAATTATAATTAATGCAAATTATTATCATTAACCAAAAAAAGAAAAAAAATAATACAAGAGCCTGTGAAGCTAGAATTTTACTTGTAACTTAATTGGTTGAAATTTTCCTTCCTCCAACTAATAAATAGTAGTATTTTTTTTTTTTTAGGAGTGGTTCTCATGTTATGAATTTTTTTTTTTTAATGGGAGTTGTGAAGTTATTTTTAAAATAACAAAATTTAGTTATAAAATTAGTTGTAACCTTAGACTATATAACCTTGTTCAATATCTTTTTTATTGGAAATGAATTTTGATAAATTCACCAAATAGCAAAGAGCAAAGATATTTGTGGGGGAAAAAAACTCAGTTAATTTTGTACAAAATGCTACTGGCCAAGAATTTTGTCCAAAATAAAATGTTGGCGTTTTTGCTCAAAAACGCCAACATTTAGGGGCTGTTTGGTACATGTATTTAAACACATGTTTTTAACTTTTAAAAAATATTATACGCATTTTCACACACTTTTTTACTCATATGTATTTTCAATAAAACTAAAAATTGTTATTTAAATACACGTACCAAACGGACACACAAATAGCAAAAAGATTGGAGGAAATCCTTGACACACAAATAGCAAAGAGATTTTGTGGAAAAAAAACAAAAAAACAAAACAAACAAACAAACTCGATTTAAGTTTGGAGGAAAATGCCAACGGTAAGAATTTTGCCCCCAAACCTGACCACATGCCTGACCCCTAAAGATCATAGGCTAATTTGGTTAAGGTAAATATTTTATGATTTTATAAAGTGTAATTAGAAATTTTTAGAAGGATAATTCAAAAAGTAAAAAATAAAGCTGACCTCAAAATTTGCTTACAAAACCCAATATTGGATCATATACCCAAAAACCCAAACGTACATTTTGGCTGGTATCAGAGTCATGTGACCCAAGGCCTGTCCTAGCTCTTTAGATAGTGACATGACCCTCTAGTGGGAGCCAGTCAATTTCCCATCCTCAGTTCCACCTCCTTCCTTTCCTTGCTTACATCATAATAACACAGTTACCTAAAACTCTATACTAGAAATTACAGTACTTGATTGAAATGAAAGAAAATGAGTCAAATTAAAGAGTTCAACTTTTAAATGTAAAAAATTGGCTGACTGACTAACCCATAATAAGAAATGACAAATTTAAACTTTGTCAAATCAGAACCACCAAATCAGATTTGGATAGTTCCAGCACCTCCATCCCAGTATATTTTCCCACTATGTTTTGAGAAGATAAAATACTGATGGAAGCGTGGGTACATTAAAAAAAGTTTTGAGTTTTTACGCAAACAATAATTAGACCTATGACTCTATATCTGGATTTTCAAAATTTTCCTTGTTAGTTCCAAAACTTTTTATACGGACGTGTGTGTTCTCATTGTCCTAAGAGGCAGAGGTTTCCCATAAAAAATAAAAAAAAAAGGGCAGAGAGTTAAGAACAAGGCGTTCCCTAAAAATGGACGGAGGGTTCGACCTCAACGCCAAGGCAGACTCCGACAAAGAAGAGGAAGTGGAGGAAACGATCGTCATGGACATCCGAGGAGGAGGACGACGACGACGACGATAGTACCTCTCAGGCGGTCGACGGACCACGCGCTCCCGAGCCCAATTGTACGGACGGCGATGAGGCTGTTGATGTGGGGAAGAACTCTGATCTGGAGGACCTGTTCCAGACCCCAACCGAGGGTTCCCTACTCGCCAGCTCGGAAGAACAGCAGCCACCGGTGGCTGCCGATGATGCTGTTGATTTGGGGAAGGACTCTGATCTAGGGTTTTCGGAGCAATCGGAGAAATTAGGGCTTTCGAAAAATTTGGATTCTGAATCGGAAGAAGACGATTGGGAAGAAGGTGAAGACGATTGGGAAAAATTTGCATTTTGAATCAAATCATGTACTTACCTTTTATGTACTTGTTGTGGATGGTCTATGTTACTTTGCTTATTAGTCACTATTGCTCTTTTGGTTGATTTTTATTTGGACACGTGCTGTTAATGATCTGCATTTGATTTGTAGTAGAGTCTCTGTATACAGAACTATATTGTTAATGTTGTCACATTTTATGGTTTTGATTTGTTTGGATATGTGGAGGAAGAGATTTGTAAAGCTTTTGGAATGTGGTGGTGAAAAAAGAGAGTATGAAACATTCATGTTGGTTTTTTTTCCTACAAAATAATGTGTGGTTTGAATTTGGTTGGTCACTAGAACTTACCTTTCCAAATGGGAGTACCACCGGGCTGCAAAGTCATTGGACTTTTAGTATGCTGTACTTTGGTTTACCTCATTTCTTACTTTTCTATCCTTCCTACCAAACTGGCCCTAATGGCGGAGATGTGTTTGGAATCTTTGAGATGTTGAGCTGACTGTCCATTAAGATTTCACTACCTGATCATGTGGGCTCTGCTAATGGAAATAATTAGTACAATTTAATTGTGATCTGGAATAAGTGATGTCTTCGACATTGTAATTACCTTCTGGGGTGATATTGATGTGTTGTATAAATATAGAAAGCGATCCTTTTTTTAATCTCATCCTAGATGAACATGTCATTCATATACCATACTATTGACTTTTTAATTGTTTCCTTTTTCTTGCAATGTTCTTTTTGACTGAGATTCTTCCTTTTTGGTGTGCCCTAATATGATGATCGACATATGTAACAAGCTTCATGCTTTTATACTCCATGCTGTTTGAGAAATTTACTCATCAGATGAAAGATGGTTGGGGTCTGGCAACTAATAAAAATGTCTTGTTTGGAAGTGATGGGACTTCAACATTGTAGCTGATTAACCATCAAAATTTCAAAGGTTTGTTTGTATACAACAGTTGGTATCAATTCCATTTCTTACTCCTCCCCCAAAAAAGAAAGAAAAAGTGAGTCTGTTTTTTTGTTTTTTTTTTGCAATTTGTTTATTACTCGCCTGACATTGCTGATGCTGCATCAAATCTAAGTGATTTTAAGCTTTCTCTGGCAGTATATTGTCAGGCCTTCAGTCTTTTACCTCTTTCATGAGCTTTTTAATTTTTATCCCCCCAAAATGTGATAGTAGATTTTTGTTCTGTTTTAACTCTCGTTTTGATAAATTTATATATGTTACAAAGAATTTGATTTGACTTCTTTAATGTAGTCATAGGAAAACATATTGTCACATATAATGGTCGTGAAGTAAACAACCTTAATGAACTGGAGTATATAAATGGAGAAGTTTGGGCAAATGTTTGGCAGGTATGTCCTTGCATCATCAATTGTAAAATTGTTTTTCATGCTGTTTGGTTTTTTTTTTTTTTTTTTAGTTGTGGGCCATGATTTGCATATCTAAAGTGGCATTGGCTTAGGGATTCCTTGGTGGGATATTTGACCTCTTTTTGGAAAGTTAGCAGCAGAGCATGAAATTTGTAAACCTTCAACCTATGGAAAAATCTACTTGCTTAAAAAGTATATTTTTTTACATGGCATGAGTGGAGAGTTTGTATATATGGTTTTATGTCTTGCATTTTTACTGATACAGCAGTAAATTACAAGCTTCCCCAGAAAAGTTCACTAAATTGCACTCTTTTGATTAGTGTTTGTGCTAAGCTAAGCTACAATACCAACTATTGCCTCCTATATTTGGAACATGAGATGCTCTTGGCGCAGGACAACCTGAATTTTGCAACAATAAATTTAAAAGACAGGAAAATAAACGATAGGAACCTAGGAGTCAGCACCAAGCGAGGAAAAAACTGTTACGAGTTAGCACCTAGGGTTGGCTAGAATCAGCACCAGACCAAAGAAACCAATAGAAATTTTTATTCATCAAATCATCTCTATAAATCATCTCCAAAAGGAGTATAGTTGTTTGCTTATATAGGAAAAACTAAACCCTAGGTGTAAGAAACCCTACTTATTGAATGACAAAAATACCCTAAACTTTAAATAAAAATTCTAATTAACCTAATTAAATACTAGGGCCTATAATAAAAACACAATTAATGTTCAAACAAAAACGAAACTAAATTTGTCTCTTTTGCTTCCCAAATCAGCTCTTCCCTTTCGAAAGTATCTTTGACCATTTAAATCCTGCTTCCTGGGATAGACCAAGATCCTTTGTAGGACCAGGGTTTTCCAACAAGTGGACTTCTTTGAAGCTTCAGCTTCTTAGCTATTGCAACCTTCAAGATCTACAATTTACATGATACCGTTGTTTGTTGGATAAACATTATTTCATGGGTTGAGAAGTTTTCTGTTTTCTTGGATTACTTTATGACTCAAAATTTTCATTTTGTAGACTGATTGCATTGCTAGAATCTCACCTAAGGATGGTACTTTGCTTGGATGGGTTCTTCTTCAAAATTTAAGGTTTTCCTTTGCATTTCCTATCATTTTGATGAATTAGCTGGTGTTTACACCTACAATTAGATAAATTAAGTTCTATTTTATGTTCTTGAAAGTTGCACTTAGTTGTCCTCTTTCTATCCTTTTCTTTTCTTACAGGGAAATTTTGGTACAAGCTGGGAATAATGTAAGTATTTGAACAAAATATAAAATACTCTGTCTTTGTTAAAAAAATTACTTTGTCTATTATAGTGCACCTTGTGAATTGTAATACCATGTAGGCCTTATTTGGTTCCCTGAAAGAGAGGAAAAGACTCCTTAAAAATGGCTGTCCTTTTAAGCATCTACTTTTACTTCTTCTTAATCTTTCTTAGAATTAAATGCTTTTTTAAAAATAAAAAATAAAAATTCTTTAAGTTGCCTCTATATTTTTTGGTCAGAAGTTGTCTAATTAATTTTTCTTTGGAAATCTCATGTACTTCTAGGGTATTGATATTTTAAATGGCATAGCCTGGGACAGTGCTAAAAAGCGCATCTTTGGTAAGCTCCAATGTTTGATATGATTGCTCTAAAATCAGCATTATCATCATCTTGCATGTGGCCTGTGAATTGTTTGGGATATTTGATGTTTCATGACCAGTCGAGTTAGGGAGCTTATCTGCCAAAAATAGAAAAAATAAAAGTTAGTGAGCTAAAACTCAAGTTCACTAGTTTTATGGTATAATTATTCCCCACGTTTACCAAGATTTTCACATTCCTAAATATTTTAAGTTTCAAACTGGCTATCTGGAGGCAGATAGCTGACTGTATAGGAAGGGTGATAAAAGAGGGTTTTGGAATGTATTGCATTCTTTTGTTGTTTAGTTTTTGTATGTTATTAATTGATGCTGCCCGCAAATTTTTGTTCTTTAATTTCTCTCGTTAAAAGCTCATTACCATCTACCTGCTTTTCTGTCATTGCAATCTCTTAATGTTTATATTAACTCAAGCATTTTTTTAAAGGAATAATGTTGCATCTAATAAGACTTGTTTTCGAGAATATCTGCTGATCATGGCTTATTCAAATTGTATCTGATTTTTCCCCCAAAACAGTGACAGAAAACATTGGCCAAAGCTTTATGAGATCAAGCTGCATCAAGTAAACAAAACAGTTAAAAGTGGAATTATTGAGCAGCTTTGCTTGTGGGAGCTTGCCGTTTTTACAAAGCCATAGACAAAAAAATAATAATAATCATGAAGTACTCGACATTTGGAAGCATTCCTCAAATTTTGGACTGTCAATGCACAGGAAAAACCTTTTGCTCGGACAATAAAAGTTACAAGCAAGAAAGAGCAGTCATTTAGGGGAGGTATATTGTTAGGATGAAATTATAGTGGGAAAGATGGAGGCATAAAGGTAAATTTGAAAGAATTCTTTGGACGATAGCACACAAGTTACTAAGAAAGAATTCCAATAATAAAAAAGAAGTAAAAAGTCTTTATTGGTTGTTGAAAAAAGATGATTCCCTCCTTAACTATCATTTATCCAATAAGGTAGTAACCATGTTTGCATATTTGGCAAACAAACCACGGTGAGGGATGGTGGATACAGTTGCATCATTTAAAATTTTAAATAATATGACAACTTGTACATTGTTAGAAGCAGAAAATAAAATCTAAACCATAAAATGGATGAAATAAACAAGATTTGGAATAGAGAGGATCATGTTGATCTTTACATAAGCACCGTGCCTATATATTTGTGTCACATATACACCATATCTATTTCAAAATCAATCAAGAGAGTAGATATATATGATATCCCAAATTGGATTGGATAGGATTGTGCAAGTGTGTGTTATGTTGATATGTGCTAAGTCATATTTATTAGGTGGGTCTTAGGTTTTTAAGTGATTATGAGGTCTCTCAACTTTTTTTTGGTACGTCTTACCATAAATTTAAGCACTTTTAAACTAGGCAGTGCTGCTATTTTTGGTCTTTTCTTGGTTGCTCGAAGCTTGTCAATTGTTATATGGTGAATTTAAGTCTTATTGGTAAGCTGCAGGGTGCCATAGATTAAATTATTGGGAACTTCATTATGTGTTGATATAACAGTTCAAGAACCCAAAACTTTTTTTTCAAAAAAAAAAAAAACCAAAACAATTTTTTTATATCAAAAAAAAAAAAAAAAAAACCAAAACAATTGAAAAAAGAAAGGGTGTTGTACTAACACAAAAGAAAAGAACTAAAAAAAGAGAAAGAAAAGACAAGAGTCAAGGACCTAACTCACAAGAGGAGGGGGTAAATATGTAATTTTAAGTGTTAGCCCCCACCCCCCCCCCCCCCCCAAACACCAAAAACACTTCTCTCTTTTCTTCCCAGTTTTCCTCTCAAATTGGGTGGAAAAAAATTTGTGGGCCCGGTGGATTTTATTCTTCAGCATTTTCTATTCTCTGTGTTTTCTTTTTTATACCAAACAAGGGAAAACATCATTTTCTCCCCTGCTTTCTTCTCTTCATTTTCCACTCCTCCTATTCTCACTCCAACCAAACGAAGTGTGAGAGAGAGAGAGAGAGAGAGAGAGGCTTTTCAAAGAAGGTTCAGTCTTTCCAAGATAGACTAACACTGTGTTTGGTTGGAGTGAAAATAGAGAGGATGGAAAACATAGGGAGGAAAATAGGGTGGAAAACAATGTTTTCCACTGTTTGGCAAAAGAGAGAAAATGGGGATGAAGGAAAACCCGGGAGAAAGTTTTCTCTCTCGGGCCCACAATTTTCATCCTCCCAAATCGGGAGGAAAATCTGGAGAGGAAAGTGCTGTGAAAGCACTTCTACCCAAATACCCTCTCCCAACGTCTACAACAACCCAACGCGGCAAAATAAGAAGGAAGCAGAAAATAACCACCAAACCCAGCACCACCACCAAACACGGAAACTTAGCACAGAAAACTAAAACATACCACAATCAAAACAAAAACACAAAACTCAATCAAGAGATTTGAAACACAAAAACAATCTTTCTCATAAGTCTAATGAAATCTGAACAATAAAATAAAACTAATCAAACTAGAACAAAAATAAAACATGTAGGCTGATCTGTGTAGAACGCCGATCTCCACTTCTCTGCCGGTGATCTGTGTGTATGAGAGAGAATTTGTTTGTGTGAGAGAGAGAAATAAAGAGAGATCTTCTGCTCTGGAGTAGATGAAGAGAAGAAAAGAAAAAAGAAAAAAGAAAAGTGAAGAGAGCACCAGTGGAGTAGACGAAGAGAAGAAAAGAATAAGAGTAAGGTGAAGAGAGCTTAGACCAAGTGCCAGAGAACAAAAGGAAAAAGAAAATGGAAGATAGAGATAAGGGAAAGGTGTGGAGGAGAAAAAAAGAGAAAAATAAAAATAAACGTGTGGATAAAAAAAATAAGGGAAAAAAAATAAAGAAGAAGAAATTAAAATTTAGAAATGTCACTACAATATTTTCACAATACTTTCATAATAAATTTTAAATGGTGAGTTGTTACTAACTAATACTGATAAAAAAAATATTTAAGTGATGTGTTCAAATTAAAATCAGTAATAACTTACCACATATGATTTATTGTGAAAATATTGTAAAATGTTAAGGACGTAGTACTTTTTTTTTTTTCAACGTAATCTGATCAAGTTGTACATTATTGTAATTTTTACATTATAATAATAAAAATAATAACATAAATTTATATATATAATGTGGTAAATTTTATTTTATTTAATGAGTACAAATAAATCTATTTCTTACATATTATGTAATAAGGGTATAATAATCAATTTATATTAATTATATTTTCCATCTTTCCCTTTTTCTCTCAAACCAAACAAAAGAGTTTTCCACCCTCATACTTTTCCACCCCTCCAACCAAGCACACAAGAGGGAAAACTAAATATTTTCTATCCTCCCACTTTTCCACTCCTCCAACCAAACGGACCCTAAAAATTTAGGTTGCAGAAGACAAACATTTAGTGACAAGCACAAGTGAGAATCTCAGTCTGACTAAATTGTTTTTATTTTTTATTTTATTTTTAATAATAGAAGTGAATTGTAAAGTTTAACATAAAACGAAAAATAGATAAAGTACATTTATTAGTAATCGGTGTGAAAACCCAAGAAATACATTTATTATTTATGTGAGAAGCTTTTTTATTGATGAGCATGAGAGCATGTGACCATTTTCTCCAAGCAAAAGATCTGGCAGTCGACATTCAAGACTAGCCCAGAGCCCCAGAGAGCTCTCTACCACACGTCAGTCAAACTTTTTTTTTTTTTTGGGAAGTTGTTGGCCTAAGGCTACAATCTTACTCAATAAAATAAATATTACAACATATTTTATAAATCTAACTTTTGAATATCATATTCTTTACGCTCTTAAAAACATGTGGTACGGTGATGTAAGGATTTTTCTTTAAAAAATAAAATTTTGCTGAATGTGGATATATGTTATATATATATATATATATAGAATGTTTAGATTTTTTTTTTGATATTATTACAGGTCGTATATTGGAACATACATGAATAGAAATTTCACATTATTTTTAGAAAGAGAAATAGAAATATCACTTTTGGAAATGGTGAGGTGTGATGAAGATTAGATTTTCTATCAAGTTCCAACCTACAATTATGTGTATACAATACTGGATTAGTTGTCTAGCTACCATCCTGATCAACTTTCTTTCTTATTTGTGGATTTCTTTTGGATAAGAAAATTAAAGAGAGTTTGAGATTTCAATCTTAATTTAAATGACTTGAATAAAGTATGAAATAAATTAATTTTTTCTATTAATGAAATTCATGAGTAATTTGTGTTTTATTAATATGTATATTTGAAATGATTAGGTGTAAACTGTAAAGTATAGTCATCACCCTATATATGGAGTATTTGATTTAGATCACAATTTATTATTTAATTATTGTAATTTATTAATTTTGGTATTTAATTTGTAATTTTAGTTATTTTAGGTTTAGAGTTATTTTTTCCTTCTTTTTAGGTGTTTTTAATGCTTTTTAGATCAAATTTAGTTCATGTTATGATTAAGTATTAATTAGGATTTATTTTAAAATATATTTTATTGTCGGTCAAGTTTTACGAAACCTTTAAATAGGCCTCTAAGACAATTATTCAATCAATAAAATTCAACTTTTGTCTATTGTTTCTCAAGCAAATGTGTTTTTTTTTTCCTTATTTTCTAGAAGTAAACGTTTTCTGCTTCCGCATTCCACATCAATTGGTATCAAAGAATTAACTTATCCGCATCTGAACCTGTATTCTCTTACTAATATCTAGCTGTAGGTTCTACTAATCCCAGAAATAGTTAGGGAAATCATTGGTCCAATGAATGCCAAATAGTGGGAACTTGGAGGCAGATCGACAGTGGAGGTGAACACATTTAACATATACAGAAAAATACACAAACATACCCTAAAAGTAAACATTCTAAAAATAACATGAAAATATAATGGAGTACCGAGACATTTAATGACACAAACATAACTAATTTGAAAACCCAGATAACAATTTATAACATGACATCTTCTACTTTAAAAATTGCAGCAAGGCAACGTACCCTGCACAAACGGACAGAAATATTGTAACAAAATGCTAAAGAAATTTAACTGCAACTCAGCTGTCCCAAGGTTTTCTCAATATAAATAACCGCATTTCAATGCTTCATACTTGATAGGTGCAATAACTTCAAGCTGGGGGCCAAGCTTCTCCTCAGCAGTCCTCTCAGCTTTAACCCTCAATTTTGTCAACTGCTTCTCCCTCTCATATGCAACCTGAGCTCTCTCCTTTCTCTTCCTCTCAAGCTCCTGCAGGAGCAAAGCGATTCACAAGCATTAGAAAGAACTCACACAACCATTAATTAGTCAAAGAAGAACAATCACTTAATAATGACTACATAATATGCAGACAATGTTAACCCTGGCAAGTTCTTCATAGTCTAACTTTCAGACAAGTGAAACATATATCCAAATAGCAAAATAGACAATTCCACAAATGCCAGAACGAATACAGCAAGAAGAGATCCAAATATTGCTTAATATTTCTAAACATTATCCAATAAGTTACTCAGCATCGCCATTTAATTGGGGAATCAACAACCATTATAACATATCAATATCCAAGAAAATGCCCATATGAAGGCAAATAGCAAAGCTATTTCAATATGGTTAAAGATATCGTAGAGAAAAAAATGCAAATATCTAAAATAAGAATAGTCATAAGAAATTGATTGAACCCAGAAAAACACAGTTTAAACTGGAGTTGGGTAATTGGAAATTTTGAACAAAAAAAAGACTATTCACGATGACTTAAACAACAGGAGAATTCCTTTTTTTGATTAATCACAATTTCCAAAATAAAAAACAAAGCACCTATAACAGTGCCACCATGAATTGGAAAAGTAAAGCAACAGAACACATTAAAAGAAGTAAAATAAGACAAAGCAAACACCTCTTTACAATGTCATCTCCCAGTATCATCCACAATAAAATTAAATATTATGGAACATGACACAAAGAACAGTATAGTAATTGTTATGCTTTAAATGTAGATAAAATGCATTAAGAAACTTATATATACAAGTAAAACTATGCCACATATGCATGAATTATTAGCAGAACATCTGACAAGGCAAAAGAAATCAACAAAGTAGAAACAAAAAGACTGACTGACCTTAACAGTGTCATAGTGGTTCAGACAAGTGAAACATATATCCAAATAGCAGACAATTACACAAATGCCAGCACGAATACAGCAAGAAGAGATTCAAATATTGCTTAATATTTCTAAACATTATGATATGTAACTATCATGAAAGTTGTGCTCTATGGGGTTGCAACTTGCAAAAAACCCTTTTTGCACTGTGTTTCTAGTCTAGGTAGAAGCACAACTAGGATTCCAGGCTTTAGTTATATCCTTGTTTAGAATTTTTACAATTCATTGATTATAATTCTGAGAAAACAATGAAAAACATGGGGGCTCCTTAATAACAATGAAAAACAATGAACCCACCTACTCATTCCTTCACCAACTCCCTAGGGTAAACTAGTCAATTGCTCGATCCAGCCCTGTCGTCTTTCCGGTTTCAAGGTGATGAAAGCTTGCCTGCATTCGGGCTTTTCTAATATTTCAAGGACCTGGAACATGGTTTCATGACTAAGAGAGTCAGCCATAGAGATCACAATTTTCGTGGCCTTTACCATTGATAAGGGATCAGGAGCTTGTGCAGATTCTATGGTTTCTTGACTTCCGCTGTCCTTATCACTACCCATTTTCCTTGACATCTCCGTCTCCACAATAGCATCAGTGGCTCTATCAAAGGACCCTGCTTTTCTCTTCTTCCGGGTTGAGGTGTTGGGGTGAGCTGGCTGCTTCCCTTTTGGGTTGCTGCATTGCCCCATATCTGGGGGGGGAAGCTTGACCACATCATCTGAACTATCAGGTTCAACACTGACGTGTACTCCCTGCGCAGAGGATGTTTGTAAAAATCCGGTTGCCGTGCCCGTGTGGAAGAGCTGTCTTAGCAACTCATAGTGGTCCAGCCCCTTTTTATAAAAGTCCTTGCACCTAGGGTTCAACTAGAAACAGACAAGATGTGGTATACATGGGATTAGAGACACTGGTATATATGGGATTGTTTACATGAAGAATTTAAAGAATGAATGGTGTGGAAATAAATTAAATGTATAACACTCACCGCCACTGCTTCTGACCACGCTGGGACGGTGTTCGTAACAAGATCACATTCCATTCCGAATCTACCAATTGGTAGGGAAAACGCACGGTATTTCTGTTTAAGCTGATTAAATTTTTGGGTTATTTGCTCGCGGCGATAGTGTTTTCCAGTTCGTTGGATAAACACATCTGTGACAAATGGCCAATGTTTTTTCTTCATTTTCCCATTAGGAATGTTCCCTTTAGCTTTTTCTTCCAACAAAAAATCAATAAACTGCTTTTCTAATGGTGCAGGCCATAATAACTTCAAATCCTCAGCAGCGGATGGGTCTGCCATCTAAGGACATACACACTTAAGCCCTAAATATTTGGTCATTTGAACAGAAAACTGTACCAAACAAGTTGTAGAGTTATGTATAAAAGAAAGTGATGCATCCAGAGCAACACAGAGTGAAGATTAACTCAAAGCAGTTATTACAGGTATATTTTGAAGACATTCTTTTGCAGACAAGTTACATACAGCATGGGAAAAAAAACCAAATCTAGAATCACAATTAAAAATTAATTGCAGGGAAGCAAGTAACCAGTTTAGACCTTTATTAGCTTCAGGAAGCCCATTATACATATATGAACAGTTAGAAGGGCATGGAGGAAAAACGTGTCCAACAAAGAGCAACAAGAAACAATGAACAGCAACCAAGAACAAATTTCAGTAACGGTAAACATACCATTTTTGAATTTAACAGAAACATTAAACACTTACCTTAGGTGCAGGAACGTCGTTGGAGGAGGATGATGAAGATGGCGAAGCGAGCTCCATATGTAATGCAGACGCGGGTTTGACAAAATCCAACAAATATCAAGGGTGTAGCTGGGCTGTTCGAGTAATCAAGGGGGTAGCTGGTTGGGGAGGTGATCGGCCGTACGATTTGGGGTCTGAATTAGGGCTTTGATTTTGGGGGAGAAGGTGGGACGAGTTATGGAGGGTGTGGGAGAGGTGAGGATGGTTGTGAGATTAATGGTGAAAGAATTTACTTATGAAAGAATTTATGAAAGAATTCATATATATCTACTTCTTAAAGAATTTAAAGAATTTATTAATCTAAAGAATTTATGAGACAGCTGGGAAGATCTGAAGTAGGATTTGAATCAGAAAATTTATGAATCTAAAGAATATCTGTCCTTAAAGTTGTTTTTTCTTTTTTTTTTTACCTTTACACGTTTTGCTTTTTTTATGTCTCGTGACTTGTCACTTCGATTCACCGCTTTGTTTTGAATGACTACTCCAGTTTCAAACTTTGTGTGGCTCAATGAGTTCTGTATACTGTTGAGTGAATCTACAAATCTCACTTTTAAATAATTTTTTTATTAAAAATAAATTTTATGATACTATTTATATATTTAAAAATTATTTTATTATAGTTTTTTAGTTTTCAATTTTAACAAAATAAGTTCTATTTAAACAGATTCATAATATGGTTGGATGTCACTGGCTTCTTCGCTTTAGTGACCACCCTCGAAAAGAAAATTCATTATTATATATAAATTTTAAAATTTTTATTCAAGTCAAAAAAAAATTTAAAAATTTTTATAACCTCCATTTCATGATTGATTGAAGTGTATTATCCCATTAATTGAAATGAATGAATGAAACACGATTTAAGGCACTTATTACTAAAAGATTTGAATTGTTTCTTCATTAATGTATTTCATATTGGAGTATTTATTGCTTTTTATTTGAAATTTTTATTTTAATTATTGTCATTTATTTCTTAATGAATGTCATGTGTGTGTACTTGTATAATTTTAGAATCATAATTTTAATCAATGCCATTTAGGTGAAAATTTTAACAAATTAAAGATTAAAAAATACACATATAGATGGGACAGATTTGAAATTATGACATTCATTTCATGATGATCATTTTTTATTATTAAACCAAGGCAACAAATGATTTTTACCGTAGGCAAGGATTTGAATTGTGATACTTTACTCGATAACAAAAAATTTACTAGTGAAGTTAATTAGGACCCATGACTTTCACGAGGGGATATCTTATGAGACTAATAACATGTAAAACCAACACTTGTTATAAAAGAAAAGTCTCCTAAGATAATTTTTCGAATTTAATATAGAAGAAACTTTTACATTTCAAAAATAGAAAGAACCAATGGTTTCGATTCATCCATGTTTGTACAATTTTTTCTTCTACTAATATTTTGACCCAAGTCTTGTTTGGAGGACCTCATTTAAGGCATCTATTTTATGATGATTACTTTATGTCAGCTAAGTTGCCCAATGATTTTTAATGTAGGTTGGATTCTAATTTGGTTACCTTACTTGACAACAAATAAGTTTACCAGAATTAATTGAAATTATGATTTTAACTAGATGATATACCATCATCTTTTTTTTTTTACCATCATCTTATAGCATGAGAAAGTCACGAAACCCATACTTATTATGAAAGAAAGTGGCCCAAGCTAATTTGTGAAATTTAGGGATGTTTGTTGAGTGTTTTCAAGCAACAATTTTCAGTTTTTAAATAATATTTTACATATTTCTATACACTTTTTTACCCACACGTATTTTCACAAAAATTTTTAAAGAAAAATTTTTTGTTTTTAAACACATATACTTAACAGGCCCTTAACATGGATGAAACTTGTGCATTTCTAAAATAGAAAGACCAACAAGTGGTTGCCTTCAATAAATCTACGTTTGTATGGTTTTCCTTCTACGAATATTTTGACCCTAGTTTCTCGTTTGGAGGACCTCATTTGATGTTGCTTTGATGGAAGGCTGCCAACACAATAAGCAAGAAAAATGTAGCAGAGAGAAGTTTCAAACCTTCTTTAAAGACTGTAAGGGTACGTGTAACCAACAAAGAATTTTAATATAGACCTATGGTCAAATTTTTTGAAAGGAAACATTTGTAAGGTTAAACGTTTTAATAAACCTGAAGTCAATTTTTTATCTATTTAGTTTTTTTTGGTCAAAAGTTTTATAGTTAAGTTGATATTTCTTAATTATTTAAATAATTCGATTATAAAAACATTCATTAATTGAATTATTGAAATAGTTATTTTTAAGACATTTGTTAATAGATTATTTTTTAAAAAATTTAATATTTGCTCTAAAGAAACATATGTAAAGTAAAAAAATTTAAAAAATAATTCTTAAACCATTCCATCGATTAACTTTTTCCTTATTTAAATTTTCTTACCTACCAACTATATCATTAAAACACCCTCACCAACCACCTGATAAAATAATCGCATACTTCGATGACATAGGAATGGATGTGGTCAAACTGAGAAATTTTCACCAGTGTTCTTAATCAACATTGTTAAATATTAGCATTGATACACCATGTTGAATATGCTAGTATAGATGCGGAAGCGAAAGCATAGAGTATAAAACACAATAACACATGAGGGTTACGTGGTTCAGCCTAACGGCCTACATCCACGGAGGAAACCCTAAAGGGCTACATCAATAATATATTATAGTGTAATACAAATCCTGTGTTACAATGAATCATAACATGTGTATATATAGTAGACTAAACCCTAGACTAATAGACTTCTAGTACAAGTAGGAGACTTGACTTGCACACAAAGTAGAATTAGGCTTGGGCCTATACTAATGGGCTAATATATCTCTAACACCCCCTTTCAAACTCAAGATGGAAGCTTGATGAAATCTTGAGATTTGATAAGATTGAGAAGATCCCTTGAATGAAGTTTGGCTCTGTGACGGTTGTTTGAGGAAGGCAATGGTCTTGCAGTGTTGATGCGACTTCTAACGGTGGCTTGACTATACCGGAGAATTTTGACGGCAGCAGTAGGAAGCCAAAGAAGATGAACGCAGCGAAAAAGAACACCAAAGAAGACAAAGATTGCTCTTAAATATACCATAAAGACAGAAAACCATGGCCACAGGAAGGTGGCTCTGATACCATGTTAAATATTAACATTGATACACCATGTTGAATATGCTAGTATAGATGCGGAAGCGAAAGCATAGAGTATAAAACACAATAACACATGAGGGTTACGTGGTTCAGCCTAACGGCCTACATCCACGGAGGAAACCCTAAAGGGCTACATCAATAATATATTATAGTGTAATACAAATCTTGTGTTACAATGAATCATAACATGTGTATATATAGTAGACTAAACCCTAGACTAATAGACTTCTAGTACAAGTAGGAGACTTGACTTGCACACAAAGTAGAATTAGGCTTGGGCCTATACTAATGGACTAATATATCTCTAACAAACATAATACAGGAACAGAGTGAGAGTTGAAGAAGTCAAGAAACTATGATAAATAATCTGCTTATCGGACAGTGGACGGTTGATAAGTATAGATTTTTTGATCTAAAAGACATTTATATTCATCGAATTGGATATTGGACCTCTATATATGCTATCAACAAGTTTTCATGGAAACATGCTGACATTGGATTTAGGTAAATATTTTTGACCAATCTGACCGGGGGTATTTTCGTACAAAATTGATACGATTTTTTTTTTTTTTTATATAAATAATTTTCCATTTGTTTCTTGGACCTCTTAATTTGCTATCTACAAGTTTTCATGCACACATGCCGACATTTGATTCAAGTCAAAATTCTTGACTAGTCAGACCTAGGGGCATTTTCGTAAATAAATTACTCGCTTTTTTTTTTTCCCTTCTTCTAATGACTTTTCCATTTGTTTCTTGCACCTCTATATATGCTACCTACACATTTTCGTGCAAAAACGGCGACATTGCATTCCAGTCAAAATTCTTGAACAGTCGAACCTAGGGGCATTTTCATACAAAATTTACCCGAATTTCTTTTTTTCCTATTGTTTCTAAAGAATATTCCATTTGTTTCTTGGACCTCTATATATGCTATTAACTAGTTTTCATGTAAAAACACCGACATTGGATTCAGGTCAAAAAATTCTTAACTAGTTTGACCTAGGGCATTTTCGTACAAAATTTAACCAAGTTTTTTTTTTTCTTTTCTTTCTAAAGAATTTTCAATTCGTTTCTTGGACCTCTATATATGCTATCTACAAGTTTTCGTGCAAACACGCCGATATTGGATTCAAGTCAAAATTCTTGACCAATCTAACCCAGGGGCATTTTCGTACAAATTTACCCGAGTTTTTTTTTTTCTTTTTTCTTTTATTTCTAAAGAATTTTCCATTTGTTTCTTGGACCTCTATAAGTTCTATCTACAAGTTTTCAAGCAAACACTCCAAGATTTTATTCATGTCAAAATTCTTGACCAGTCGGACCTTACGGCATTTTCGTACAAAATTTACTCACGTTTTTTTTTCTTTTTCTAATGACCTTTCCATTTGTTTCTTGGACCTCTATATATGCTACCTACAAATTTTCGTGCAAAAAGGGCAGAAAGTAGTCAATTTTTCATATATCAAAAGCTATAACTTACAATAGGTTCCAAAAATACATAAGTAGTTTAAGTGACTGAAAATAGTTAAATACTCAAACATTTCCAAAATTACATATGTAGTTTTATGGACTCAAAATAGTTCAAATACTCAAACATAATTCATATTCTTAACAATCTTATGACTATGGTCACGTTATATCCCCGTGACTAGGTATCAGAGTACCAATGAATAACCCTCATTGGTTTGGTATCAGAGTACCAATGAATAACTCCCATTGGTTTGGGTATTAGAATACCAATGAATAACCCTCATTGGCTGGGTATCAGAGTACCAATGAATAACACTCATTGGCTGGGTATCAAAATAAATTCATAGTCAGATTGCTCATAATCATATATATGAAATCATAATTTCTAACAAAAATATATCTTATTCAAGCATATATATGAAAATCATATACTCAGTATTAAAATATATTTGAAATAATCCTTTATTTGAAATCAATAATACAATAGAAATCTCTCTCTCTGGGATGTAGGATCCCCCTATAAGTACTTTGTTTGATAAGTCATAGCCCAAGCTTTTTCATTTCACACACTTATTTGAGGTGCTGTGGAGCCAAGTCTATAATCCATCTCTTTCCTTATGATTTCCCTTCTAGACAGAATTCAACTAATATGGATTCATATCAAGAAAATAAATCAAAGAAGAGAAGGTATGTCTTTTAACTTTTCATGGGCTGTAATTTATTTTCATTTATGATATCTTGTTTAGTAAAAGAGTTAATGATTGTTCTGGCCAAGGATTTTATAGCTTAATTAATGGTGTTACCAGGATTTAAAACCCCCTTCATTATTTATGATTCCAATATTATTTTTCATGTGCTAGACACCTCTCTCCCTTGGAATATAATTAATTTTCAACCAAACATATATATAATTTTTTTTTTGTTTTATACCAGGATTTAAAACCCCCTTCATTATTTATGATTCAAAGATCATTTTTCATGTGCTAGACACCTCTCTCCCCTGGTAATTAATTTTCAACCAAACATATATATAAAAATTTTTTCGTTGTGATAGACCGAATGTTGTAAATTTTCATTGGGTTACTATTGAACTCTATGAAGTGCATCGCAAAATTTTGATACTCCAAGAATATCTTGCGACAAAATAAAATCTCAATTTAGAACCAAAGACGTGGTGTTTCTCTTGCCAGCCATGTGGCAGAATGGTTTTGAGTTGAAATGTTCCTGAGTCACCGAAATGCTATCCTTTCCCTTTATGGGCTAAGGACCTTTTTTCTTTTTCTTTTTGGAAAGGAACTAAGGACTTTTTAAAGCCATATATTTCCCGCCTCTTGACTTCCCCATCTAACTCTTATATTCTCTCCCTCTCTTCAATGTTGTAAAGCTTTGAATCAATATCATTTCTGAGAATTCCAAATCTATGATAGTTTAAGATCGTTTCCAAAAGCTGAGGTTAGAAATGTTTAAAACTTAAGTGTTATACTTTAACAAAACACATAACTACATATTTGATAAACAAAACACATACTAGCATTACATATATTTGATTACAGAGAAGTTTGGACAATAGTAACAGATTGAAGAAGGCAATAAACTCACATTCAATGAGTCTTCCTTGGAGACATCCTTATGCTTATGGTTATGGTGATAAGCACAATTGCCGACTACATTATAGAACAAGAGATTAAGCTTTTCATGTCCTCCCACTTTCCCTAATCTCCATCACTTCCTACTAATGATGCCTAACAAAAACAGAATGTTTTAAAAAATGCTATATGCTTATTCTAGAAGAATAAAAAGGTTATTCTATTTATAGAAACTACTTTCTTTTTACAAGATGATAAGCTTTTCTAGAAAGTTTAAGTTTCTTAGATCTTGTAAGCAACCCTTTTTTTTTCTATTTGATACATGAAGATTGTAAGAAAAAAAAAAAAACCATTTCCCTTTCCTTTTCCTATATTTTGTCATATCAGTCTTTCAACCCTAATTAAAACTAGGACTCCTAAACACAGTCCCACATGCATTTGGTTTTGTCAACATGAGCAATAACAAACAATGCTTGTCACTTGCTGGTTCAGAATTGTGTGCTTAACACGCAAGAGTCTCCTTGTATTCTTAGATTTGATTTCTGGTAGTTTTGGGGTGAGTGTAATAATATTCCTTCATATTGTGCTTGGTTAGGGAGTATCTTAATCGAGAAAATGACACAATTTATTGGGTGAGGGTGAGATTGAGACTAAATATCTGTTGGGAAGAAAAAGCTAAATCTAAGAAAGCATCACATTTAGGAGCTTTGGCGGTGTGATACCGTGGCTTTTAGGGTGCAAGTTGGTATAGGGTAGCCCCAACCTATAGGACCTATATTAGTGAAAATCTTGCTGGTAGACATCAGTCTGGTCTATTCAATAATCCTAGAACCTGTAAGGCCAATTCCTGATATTGGGAGAAGTAGGAGTAGTGTGGCTGAAACAGGAAAGTCCTCATTGTGTGTGATTCCTTATGATCTTGACGCTGTAGTGATTAAAATTTGATTGAGAACTTAATTAAGAATTATTTAAAAATTAAAAAAAAAAATCTATGCACTAAAACTCTCTAGACACTATAATTATATAAACAATTTAGATACAAACTATTTGCAAAACAAAAGGTCTTATGCATCTCTCTTGTGATACTAACTGCATAATATATACTTGTTGATACTCTTTCCATTTATGGTATTAGGAATTTAACTAACTAAGATTTGGTAATTTATACATACATAGTTTACCCATGCCATGCCAGATGGAGTGAACGGCATTGGGAGTAAGCTTTTGTGGGTGTAAGTAGTAACACAAAGAAGATTAGTTAATTATGTCATTCATCATGCAATCTTAAATTATGTCTTGTTCCATACATGATACACACGAAAGACGATCTTAATCGACAAAATTAGTTACCTAGTGTCAGTGTATTTGACTCAATTTTACATAAAAACAAAGAATTTCATGTCATGTCTAGCATAGCCATAGTCACACTAACATATAGAGTACCTAAAATTAAAAAAATAAAATAAAAATACAGCATGTAGAGTATAAACATCCTTAACTCGACTCAGACAACATTCATTGCCAAAGAAAGTATCATAGCCTATTGATGAAATCAGATACTTGGTGACAAATAACAAGTACAAATAGTCTACAAAATGAAAATTATGCAAAAGATGACCCACTGATTTAGTGCTTGCCTTACACACACAACACCAAGTGATCAATGGTATACTCCCCCTAACAAGATTGCCTATGGTCAAATTTTTGTTAGCACTACTGCCACACAAAGAACCTAGCTCAATGCCTTCCTTCACCAAGGACAGAGGTTAAAGAGATAACAGAGCACCACCACCACTTTGTAGTCAAGAGGCCTAAGTGGCATCCAACGGACCAAGCACACAATACACAAAACTATAAATTCCTATTGCAATATAAATCCAAGTTCAACCATATATACCACTTTACAAATAAAGGGCGAATGAACAGTGGACTGAAATAATTAAATCAAAATTCAAGCATTTAACAATCCAAACCCAGATGCCTTAGTCCAAAATCATACCATAGATGTGCTGAAAACCTAACAAATTCAGGTATAATATCAGTACATCAATACTTGCATTGGGAAGAAATTAGTAAAACAATACATTCAACTCCCCTGTCGTTTACCAGCCGCATGCTCGATCCAGTACTTTAGTTTCTCCTCAGGCAAGTTCATGAAAACTTGCCTCTTTTCAATTTTTTCTAATTTGTTAAGGGCCTTAAACCTGGTATCATCATCAATATCAGAAATAGAGAGCGCAAGTTTCGTGACCTTATCCATTGAGTAGGGATCAGCAGATTCAACAGTTTTTACACTTCCAGAGGCTCTGTAAAGGGACTCCACCTTCCTCTTCTTCTCAGTTGAGGTAGTAGAGTAAGTCAACTGCTTCTCTTCTGGGTTGCTGCCTTGCTTATCCACATAAGTTACACTGGCGTGTTGCGTAGAGGGGGTTTGTGTAACCACATGAAAGAGCTGTCCTAACAGCGGATAGTAGGCCAGCCCCTTTTTACGAAAGTCGACGCACCTACTGTGCACCTAGAAACAGACAAGATGTAGTATATGGGATTAGAGACACTGATATATATGGGATTGTTTACATGAAGAATTTAAAAAATAAACGGCATGAAAATTAATTAAATGTATAACACTCACCTTCTCTGCATTAAACCACGCCATCTCATTACCTGTGACGGTGTTGGTAGCAGGATCATATTTCATATCAGATCTACTAATTAGATGGGAAAACGCCTCGTATTTCATTTTAAGTCATTTATGTTTATCTTTTAGTTGCTGGGGGCTATGGTTTTTTCCTGACTGTTCATTAAACACCTTTGCGACATGTTGCCAATCGAAAGGAGTGTTCCCATTGATTGCTTCTTCTAACAAAAAAAGAATGAACTTCTTTTCTATTGGATCAGGCCATAGTTTCGCATCCGCAGCGGCGTTGGAGGACTCTGCTGCCATCTATTATCACTGGTTTTTGTTGTAAAGAGAGACTATGGGGACTGGTTTTTGTTGTAAAGAGAGAGAGAAGTTTGAGTATAGTAAGTGAAAAGAAGAGGGCTTATTGAAGATGGTAAGCTACACTACATGATAAAGGACTAAGCACTGCATGATCTGAATGATTTGATACGGTAGTCTTATCTCCTCAGTTCACACTGTAGCTTCGGGTGTACATATCTCCTCAGTTCACACTGTAGCGATATGGAACTCAAGCCAGGCAATAATGAGCCTTCCATACCTGCACATAGTGCCTTACTGGTTAGTCTCTCTTTCTCTCTCCTTGTCTTTTATATATAATTATGTATATAAAGTGGGTCTTCTAATAATCTATAATCTCAATAGAAAAATCTGAAGCCAGAAGTAGCTTGATTAACTCACTTGTTTGTTGCAAATTAATATTCTTCAATAATGAATGATTGTATTTTCTACCTTAATTATGAACTATTACATGTTTAGTATATAAAAAATAATCTTAAAAACTTATGTGTAGTCACCAGTCAATCACAAAAAAAATACTTTAGTCATTTATTTAAGATGTTGTTCAAGTTGCACTAATCACATTTATTATTATATTTTTTTTATAAGTCTTTTATGATAAAACTAATTAATAGTAACTTTAGTATTTATTCAATAAAATAGTAATGATGTCATGTATTATGTAACAGGCAACAAGATCACAAATATTTAAGAATATGTTAGAATCCGTGGGTTTGCTACATCTGTAATCTATTGGGCTTGCCGTGGGCTTGGCTCTGTTACAATTTTTTAAAAAACAAAATAATTTAAGGGTGTTCCTAATACAGAGCAAATATAAAAAAAAAAAGTAAAAAATAAAAAATTTCAGTTTTTTTTTTTTTTTTTTTTTTTTTTTTTTTTTTTTTCATGTTAGGGTGTTCCTAGGAACACCCTGAGTTGCACATGCCGTTGCCACTGCCAATACTCCAACCCATTTAAAGTTTTGAAGTGGAAAAGATCTAACCACAAAGAGGGGAAAACAATGACCAACTAATATAGGATTAACTTTAAGAGCAAAACTTAAATACAATTTTTCAAGTGTCGTATATTAAGTTTTCAATTAAATTCAAATACAGAATTACATTCAAACACATGATTGCATTGAATTTAATTGTATTTGTAAAAGGTAACATTGTGTATATTGCATTGGTTGATTAATTTAACTAATGTCAAGATTTAATTGGAAAACTGAATGTATAAGAATTATACTTAGATTTTGCCCAAGATTTAATTCATGCAACTAACAAAAAGTTTAGTAAAAATGTACCAAGGCATTAAGTGGAAAGCAGATTGAAATCCCATGTTAGTTAAGCAATAAGCACTTCCATAAAACAAAACGATAAGCATACATGATAAGGAATCATCTCTCAGCTCAAGAAATTTTGTTGTTGTTGTGTAATATCATATCATATTATATTATATATAATAAAAGTTGGACTTAGACGTTGTGGTTGCGCCATGTGGTTTCACCAAATTGCAGAAATTTTAATAAATTTTTAAATTTTAAGAATAGATATATACATATTTTTTAGATAAATATGTCAAATCAAGTAATGAAATAAAGTAGTATTTGATTTACAACTATAACAGTTATGTCTATCTAAAATGTTATCAACAAACCCTAAAAATCAATAGAATAGAATTACCTAAGGATAGAATTTAAATAAAAAAGAGATTCTTTCATCTTGATGCTTTTTAAATATAAATTATTTTTCTTCTCCTATAATTTCTAAATTAATAAAATCATAATTTAATTACAATCCAAATTCTTCGTTTGATCATTTTCTTATTATAATATATAAGTTGATAAGAATCTTAATTAAAAAAAATCAGTGTAGTACACGTAAAAAAAGGTCCATCTAATACTTCTTCTTCTTTTTATTTAAATTATATTACTACGTGTAAAATCTTGAAAACCAAAAAAAAAAAAAAAAAAAAACATTAGTACACATAAAAATTGCAAAAAAGTTTTTAGATTTAAAAAAAAATAGATATAATTTTTCTTCTCCGATAATTTCTAAGTTGATAAAAATCTTAATTTCATTATATTTTTGAGGAGGTTTCCAACAAGTGATTCGCCTTTACGATCAGTTTTTAATTTTTTACGATTTTTCCTTTTTTCTAGCTTCCGAAAATCTTAAAAAATAAAATATGTTGCATCTGGCCTCCAAATTTTGACAGGTTGAAGGATACATTTTTCTTAGCCAGCGTGCCAAAAAATTAGATCAAGACTCCAATAATTGCTCCCAAAAAGACCCATTATTCCTCCTCAACAAATCAATGGTTCCACACGCCAGAGCGGATTTTTTCCTAAGCGCTCTTTAGGGGGGGTAGAGTTTGAGGTGTCCGAAGAGGCTATCTAGGCTTGGCAGCAGCAGCCCCGCAGATGCTGCCATGGCCTTCTAAGTGTCCAAAGCGCATGCCAGCGTGCCCATGCAAGCATGCCATGGCCTTGGCTACGTGCCTTGGCCTTGGTTGCTTGCCTATGGGGACTGCCTTGGCTACTGCATGCCCATGGGGAGCTGCCTTTGTCTTGGCTGCATGGCGTGTCCTTGGCGTTGGCCTTGGCTACTGATTGCCCACATATTTGGAGTTATTTCCTAAAATTGAGGGTTTTTTGGAATATGAGGTTATTTCCAACGATGACGCATGCAGGGGGCATCCCAGGGGCATGCCCGCATGCACACCATGCCGCATCGTCCCGCACTCCGAAGATATTGGCTCGTGCCTTTTTCCATTTTTGTGCTCCTAAATTCAGTCCACGGTTTTAGAGGAGGTTTCCGACCAGCGGTTCGGCGTTCCGAGCAGTTTGGATTTTTTCTGATTTTTCCTATTTTCTGGCTTCTGAAAATCGTAAAAAATAAAATATGTTGAATCTGGCCTCCAAATTTTGGCAGGTTGAAGGATACATTTTTCTTAGCATGTGTGCAAAAAATCAGGTCAAGACTCCAAGAATTGCTCCCAAAAAGACCCATTATTCCTCCTCAACAAATCAATGTTTCCTCATGCCAGAGCGGATTTTTTCCTAAGCGCTCTTTAGGGGGGGTAAAGTTTGAGGTGTCCGAAGAGGCTATCTAGGCTTGGCAGTAGCAGCCCTCCAGGTGCTGCCATGGCCTTCTAAGTGTCCAAAGCGCATGCCAACGTGCCCACGCAAGCATGCCATGGCCTTGGCTGCGTGCCTTGGCCTTGGTTGCTTGTCCATGGGGACTGCCTTGGCTACTGCACGCCCATGGGGAGGCTGCCTTGGTCTTGGCTGCATGGCGTGTCCTTGGCGTTGGCCTTGGCTACTGATTGCCCACATATTTGGAGTGATTTCCTAAAATTGAGGGTTTTTTGGAATATGAGGTTATTTCCCACGACGACGCATGCAGGGGGCCTCCCAGGGGCATGCCCGCGTGCACACCATGCCGCATCGTCCCACATCGTCCCGCACTTCGAATATATTGGCTCGTGCCTTTTTCCATTTTTATGCTCCTAGATTCAGTCCACGATTTTTGAGGAGGTTTTCAAGATGCGATTCGGCGTTACGATCAGTTTTGAATTTTTTTATGATTTATCCTTTTTTCTAGCTTCTGAAAATCTTAAAAAATAAAATATGTTGCATCTGGCCTCCAAATTTTGACAGGTTGAAGGATACATTTTTCTTAGCATGTGTGCAAAAAATCAAGTCAAGACTCCAAGAATTGCTCCCAAAAAGACCCATTATTCTTCCTCAACAAATCAATGTTTTCTCATGCTAGAGCGGATTTTTTCCTAAGCGCTCTTTAAGGGGGGTAGAGTTTGAGGTGTCCGAAGACGCTATCTAGGCTTGGCAGCAGCAGCCCCGCAGATGCTGCCATGGCCATCTAAGTGTCCAAAGCGCATGCCAGCGTGCCCACGCAAGCATGCCATGGCCTTGGCTGCGTGCCTTGGCCTTGGTTGC
The DNA here is from genome assembly GCA_023055345.1 of Quercus wislizeni. Taxonomy (NCBI): domain Eukaryota; kingdom Viridiplantae; phylum Streptophyta; class Magnoliopsida; order Fagales; family Fagaceae; genus Quercus; species Quercus wislizeni. The sequence continues at coordinate 43,673,677 of JALGQJ010000005.1, forward strand.
TTGCCCATGGGGACTGCCTTGGCTGCTGCATGCCCATGGGGAGCTGCCTTGGTCTTGGTTGCATTGCGTGTCCTTGGCGTTGGCCTTGGCTACTGATTGCCCACATATTTGGAGTGATTTCCTAAAATTGAGGGTTTTTTGGAATATGAGGTTATTTCCCACGGCGACGCATGCAGGGGGCATCCCAGGGGCATGCCCGCGTGCACACCATGCCGCATCGTCCCACATCGTCCCGCACTCCGAATATATTGGCTCGTGCCTTTTTCCATTTTAGTGCTCCTGAATTCAGTCCATGATTTTTGAGGAGGTTTCCAATAAGTGATTCGCCGTTACGATCAGTTTTTAATTTTTTACGATTTTTCCTTTTTTCTAGCTTCCGAAAATCTTAAAAAATAAAATATGTTGCATCTGGCCTCCAAATTTTGACAGGTTGAAGGATACATTTTTCTTAGCCCGCGTGCCAAAAAATTAGATCAAGACTCCAATAATTGCTCCCAAAAAGACCCATTATTCCTCGTCAACAAATCAATGGTTCCACATGCCAGAGCGGATTTTTTCCTAAGCGCTCTTTAGGGGGGGTAGAGTTTGAGGTGTCCAAAGAGGCTGTCTAGGCTTGGCAGCAGTAGCCCCGCATATGCTGCCATGGCCTTCTAAGTGTCCAAAGCGCATGCCAGCGTGCCCACGCAAGCATGCCATGGCCTTGGCTGCGTGCCTTGGCCTTGGTTGCTTGCCCATGGGGACTGCCTTGGCTGCTGCATGCCCGTGGGGAGTTGCCTTTGTCTTGGCTGCATGGCGTGTCCTTGGCGTTGGCCTTGGCTACTGATTGCCCACATATTTGGAGTTATTTCCCAAAATTGAGGGTTTTTTGGAATATGAGGTTATTTCCAACGATGACGCATGCAGGGGGCATCCCAGGGGCATGCCCGCATGCACACCATGCCGCATTGTCCCGCACTCCGAAGATATTAGCTCGGGCCTTTTTCCATTTTTGTGCTCCTAAATTTAGTCCACGGTTTTAGAGGAGGTTTCCGACCAGCGGTTCGGCGTTACGAGCAGTTTGGATTTTTTCTGATTTTTCCTATTTTCTGGCTTCTGAAAATCGTAAAAAATAAAATATGTTGAATCTGGCCTCCAAATTTTGACAGGTTGAAGGATACATTTTTCTTAGCATGTGTGCAAAAAATCAGGTCAAGACTCCAAGAATTGCTCCCAAAAAGACCCATTATTCCTCCTCAACAAATCAATGGTTCCTCATGCCAGAGCGGATTTTTTCCTAAGCGCTCTTTAGGGGGGTAAAGTTTGAGGTGTCCGAAGAGGCTATCTAGGCTTGGCAGTAGCAGCCCTCCAGGTGCTGCCATGGCCTTCTAAGTGTCCAAAGCGCATGCCAACGTGCCCACGCAAGCATGCCATGGCCTTGGCTGCGTGCCTTGGCCTTGGTTGCTTGCCCATGGGGACTGCCTTGGCCACTGCATGCCCATGGGGAGCTGTCTTGGTCTTGGCTGCATGGCGTGTCCTTGGCGTTGGCCTTGGCTACTGATTGCCCACATATTTGGAGTGATTTCCTAAAATTGAGGGTCTTTTGGAATATGAGGTTATTTCCCACGACGACGCATGCAGGGGGCCTCCCAGGGGCTTGCCCATGGGGACTGCCTTGGCAGCTGCATGCCCATGGGGAGCTGCCTTTGTCTTGGCTGCATGGCGTGTCCTTGGCGTTGGCCTTGGCTACTGATTGCCCACATATTTGGAGTTATTTCCTAAAATTGAGGGTTTTTTGGAATATGAGGTTATTTCCAACGATGACGCATGCAGGGGGCATCCCAGGGGCATGCCCGAATGCACACCATGCCCCATCGTCCCGCACTCCGAAGATATTGGCTCGTGCCTTTTTCCATTTTTGTGCTCCTAAATTCAATCCACGGTTTTATAGGAGGTTTCCGACCAGGGGTTCGGCGTTCCGAGATGTTCGGATTTTTTCTGATTTTTCCTATTTTCTGGCTTCTGAAAATCGTAAAAAATAAAATATGTTGAATCTGGCCTCCAACTTTTGACAGGTTAAAGGATACATTTTTCTTAGCATGTGTACAAAAAAACAGGTCAAGACTCCAAGAATTGCTCCCAAAAAGACCCATTATTCCTCCTCAACAAGTCAATGTTTCCTCATGCTAGAGCGGATTTTTTCCTAAGCGCTCTTTAGGGGGGGTAAAGTTTGAGGTGTTCGAAGAGGCTATCTAGGCTTGGTAGTAGCAGCCCTCCAGGTGCTGCCATGGCCTTCTAAGTGTCCGAAGCGCATGCCAACGTGCCCACGCAAGCGTGCCATGGCCTTGGCTGTGTGCCTTGGCCTTGGTTGCTTGCCCATGGGGACTGCCTTGGCTACTGCATGCCCATGGGGAGCTGCCTTGGTCTTGGCTGTATGGCGTGTCCTTGGCGTTGGCCTTGGCTACTGATTGCCCACATATTTGGAGTGATTTCCTAAAATTGAGGGTTTTTTGGAATATGAGGTTATTTCCCACGACGACGCATGCAGGGGGCCTCCCAGGGGCATGCCCGAGTGCACACCATGCCGCATCGTCCCACATCGTCCCGTACTTCGAATATATTGGCTCGTGCCTTTTTCCATTTTTATGCTCCTAAATTCAGTCCACGATTTTTGAGGAGGTTTTCAAGAAGCGATTCGGCGTTACGATCAGTTTTGAATTTTTTTATGATTTTTCCTTTTTTCTAGCTTCCGAAAATCTTAAAAAATAAAATATGTTGCATCTGGCCTCCAAATTTTGACAGGTTGAACGATACATTTTTCTTAGCTCGCGTGCCAAAAAATTAGATCAAGACTCCAATAATTGCCCCCAAAAAGACCCATTATTCCTCGTCAACAAATCAATGGTTCCACATGCCAGAGCGGATTTTTTCCTAAGCGCTCTTTAGGGGGGGTAGAGTTTGAGGTGTCCGAAGAGGCTATCTAGGCTTGGCAGCAGCAGCCCCGCAGATGATACCATGGCCTTCTAAGTGTCCAAAGCGTATGCCAACGTGCCCACGCAAGCATGCCATGGCCTTGGCTGCGTGCCTTGGCCTTGGTTGCTTGCCCACGGGGACTGCCTTGGCTGCTGCATGCCCATTGGGAGCTGCCTTTGTCTTGGCTGCATGGCGTGTCCTTGGCGTTGGCCTTGGCTACTGATTGCCCACATATTTGGAGTTATTTCCTAAAATTGAGGGTTTTTTGGAATATGAGTTTATTTCCCACGATGACGCATGCAGGGAGCATCCCAGGGGCATGGCCGCATGCACACCATGCCGCATCGTCCCACATCGTCCCGCACTCCGACCAGCGGTTCGGCGTTCCAAGCAGTTCGAATTTTTTCTGAATTTTCCTATTTTCTGGCTTCTGAAAATCATAAAAAATAAAATATGTTGAATCTGGCCTCCAAAGTTTGACAGGTTGAAGGATACATTTTTCTTAGCATGTGTGCAAAAAATCAAGTCAAGACTACAAGAATTGCTCCCAAAAAGACCCATTATTCCTCCTCAACAAATCAATGTTTCCTCATGCTAGAGCGGATTTTTTCCTAAGCGCTCTTTAAGGGGGGTAGAGTTTGAGATGTCCGAAGACGCTATCTAGGCTTGGCAGCAGCAGCCCCGCAGATGCTGCCATGGCCTTCGAAGTGTCCAAAGCGCATGCCAGCGTGCCCACGCAAGCATGCCATGGCCTTGGCTGCATGCCTTGGACTTGGTTGCTTGCCCATGGGGACTGCCTTGGCTGCTGTATGCCCATGGGGAGCTGCCTTGGTCTTGGTTGCGTGGCGTATCCTTGGCGTTGGCCTTGGCTACTGATTGCCCACATATTTGGAGTAATTGAGGGTTTTTTGGAATATGAGGTTATTTCCCCACGACGACGCATGCAGGGGCCATCCCAGGGGCATGCCCACGTGCACACCATGCCGCATCGTCCCATATCGTCCCGCACTCCGAATATATTGGCTCGTGCCTTTTTCCATTTCAGTGCTCCTGAATTCAATCCATGATTATTGAGGAGGTTTCCAACAAGTGATTCGTCGTTACGATCAGTTTTTAATTTTTTACGATTTTTCCTTTTTTCTAGCTTCCGAAAATCTTAAAAAATAAAATATGTTGCATCTGGCCTCCAAATTTTGACAGGCTGAAGGATACATTTTTCTTAGCCCGCGTGCCAAAAAATTAGATCAAGACTCCAATAATTGCTCCCAAAAAGACCCATTATTCCTCGTCAACAAATCAATGGTTCCACATGCCAGAGCGGATTTTTTCCTAAGCGCTCTTTAGGGGGGGTAGAGTTTGAGGTGTCCAAAGATGCTATCTAGGCTTGGCAGCAGTAGCCCCGCAGATGCCGCCATGGCCTTCTAACTGTCCAAAGCGCATGCCAGCGTGCCCACGCAAGCATGCCATGGCCTTGGCTGCGTGCCTTGGCCTTGGTTGCTTGCCCATGGGGACTGCCTTGGCTGCTGCATGCCCATGGGGAGCTGCCTTTGTCTTGGCTGCATGGCGTGTCCTTGGCGTTGGCCTGGGCTACTGATTGCCCACATATTTGGAATTATTTCCTAAAATTTAGGGTTTTTTGGAATATGAGGTTATTTCCAACGATGACGCATGCAGGGGGCATCCCAGGGGCATGCCCGCTTGCACACCATGCCGCATCGTCCCACACTCCGAAGATATTGGCTCGTGCCTTTTTCCATTTTTGTGCTCCTAAATTCAGTCCACGGTTTTAGAGGAGGTTTCCGACCAGCGGTTCGGCGTTCCGAGCAGTTTGGATTTTTTCTGATTTTCCCTATTTTCTGGCTTCTGAAAATCGTATAAAATAAAATATGTTGAATCTGGCCTCCAAATTTTGACAGGTTGAAGGATACATTTTTCTTAGCATGTGTGCAAAAAATCAGGTCAAGACTCCAAGAATTTCTCCCAAAAAGACCCATTATTCCTCCTCAACAAATCAATGTTTCCTCATGCCAGAGCGCATTTTTTCCTAAGCGCTCTTTAGGGGGGGTAAAGTTTGAGGTGTCCGAAGAGGCTATCTAGGCTTGGCAGTAGCAGCCCTCCAGGTGCTGCCATGGCCTTCTAAGTGTCCAAAGCGCATGCCAACGTGCCCACGCAAGCATGCCATGGCCTTGGCTGCGTGCCTTGGCCTTGGTTGCTTGCCTATGGGGACTGCCTTGGCTACTGCATGCCCATAGGGAGCTGCCTTGGTCTTGGCTGTATGGCGTGTCCTTGGCGTTGGCCTTGGCTACTGATTGCCCACATATTTGGAGTGATTTCCTAAAATTGAGGGTTTTTTGGAATATGAGGTTATTTCCCACGACGACGCATGCAGGGGGCCTCCCAGGGGCATGCCCGCGTGCACACCATGCCGCATCGTCCCACATCGTCCCGCACTTCGAATATATTGGCTCGTGCCTTTTTCCATTTTTATGCTCCTAAATTCAGTCCACGATTTTTGAGGAGGTTTTCAAGAAGCGATTCGGCTTTACGATCAGTTTTGAATTTTTTTATGATTTCTCCTTTTTTCTAGCTTCCGAAAATCTTAAAAAATAAAATATGTTGCATCTGGCCTCCAAATTTTGACAGGTTGAAGGATACATTTTTCTTAGCCCGCGTGCCAAAAAATTAGATCAAGACTCCAATAATTGCTCCCAAAAAGACCCATTATTCCTCGTCAACAAATCAATGGTTCCACATGCCAGAGCGGATTTTTTCCTAAGCACTCTTTAGGGGGGGTAGAGTTTGAAGTGTCCGAAGAGGCTATCTAGGCTTGGCAGCAGCAGCCCCGCAGATGCTGCCATGGCCTTCTAAGTGTCCAAAGCGCATGCCAACGTGCCCACGCAAGCATGCCATGGCCTTGGCTGCGTGCCTTGGCCTTGGTTGCTTGCCCACGGGGACTGCCTTGGCTGCTGCATGCCCATGGGGAGCTGCCTTTGTCTTGGCTGCATGGCGTGTCCTTGGCATTGGCCTTGGCTACTGATTGCCCACATATTTGGAGTTATTTCCTAAAATTGAGGGTTTTTTGGAACATGAGTTTATTTCCCACGATGATGCATGCAGGGGGCATCCCAGGGGCATGGCCGCATGCACACCATGCCGCATCGTCCCACATCATCCCGCACTCCGACCAGCGGTTCGGCGTTTCGAGCAGTTTGAATTTTTTCTGATTTTTCCTATTTTCTGGCTTCTAAAAATCATAAAAAATAAAATATGTTAAATCTGGCCTCCAAATTTTGACAGGTTGAAGGATACATTTTTCTTAGCATGTGTGCAAAAAATCAGGTCAAGACTCCAAGAATTGCTCCCAAAAAGACCCATTATTCCTCCTCAACAAATCAATGTTTCCTCATGCTAGAGCGGATCTTTTCCTAAGCGCTCTTTAAGGGGGGTAGAGTTTGAGGTGTCTGAAGACGCTATCTAGGCTTGGCAGCAGCAGCCCCGCAGATGCTGCCATGGCCTTCTAAGTGTCCAAAGCGCATGCCAACGTGCCCACGCAAGCATGCAATGGCCTTGGCTGCGTGCCTTGGCCTTGGTTGCTTGCCCATGGGGACTGCCTTGGCTGCTGCATGCCCATGGGGAGCTGCCTTGGTCTTGGTTGCATGGCGTGTCCTTGGCGTTGGCCTTGGGTACTGATTACCCACATATTTGGAGTGACTTCCTAAAATTGAGGGTTTTTTGGAATATGAGGTTATTTCCCACGACGACGCATGCAGGGGGCATCCCAGGGGCATGCTCGCGTGCACACCATGCCGCATCGTCCCACATCGTCCCGCACTTCGAATATATTGGCTCGTGCCTTTTTCCATTTTAGTGCTCCTGAATTCAGTCCATGATTTTTGAGGAGGTTTCCAACAAGTGATTCGCCGTTACGATCAGTTTTTAATTTTTTACGATTTTTCCTTTTTTCTAGCTTCCGAAAATCTTAAAAAATAAAATATGTTGCATCTGGCCTCCAAATTTTGACAGGTTGAAGGATACATTTTTCTTAGCCCGCGTGCCAAAAAATTAGATCAAGACTCCAATAATTGCTCCCAAAAAGACCCGTTATTCTTCGTCAACAAATCAATGGTTCCACATGCTAGAGCGGATTTTTTCCTAAGCGCTCTTTAGGGGGGGTAGAGTTTGAGGTGTCCAAAGAGGCTATCTAGACTTGGCAGCAGTAGCACCGCAGATGCTTCCATGGCCTTCTAAGTGTCCAAAGCGCATGCCAGCGTGCCCACGCAAGCATGCTATGGCCTTGGCTGCGTGCCTTGGCCTTGGTTGCTTGCCAATGGGGACTGCCTTGGCTGCTGCATGCCCATAGGGAGCTGCCTTTGTCTTGGCTGCATGGCATGTCCTTGGCGTTGGCCTTGGCTACTGATTGCCCACATATTTGAAGTTATTTCCTAAAATTGAGGGTTTTTTGGAATATGAGGTTATTTCCCACGACGACGCATGCAGGGGGCCTCCCAGGGGCATGCCCGCGTGCACACCATGCCGCATCGTCCCACATCGTCCCGCACTTCGAATATATTGGCTCGTGCCTTTTTCCATTTTTGTGCTCCTAAATTCAGTCCATGATTTTTGAGGAGGTTTCCAACAAGGGATTCGGCGTTCCGATCAGTTTCGAATTTTTTATGATTTTTCCTTCTTTCTAGCTTCCGAAAATCTTAAAAAATATATATATGTTGCATCTGGCCTCCAAATTTTGACAGGTTGAAGGATACATTTTTCTTAGCATGTGTGCAAAAAATCAGATCAAGACTACAAGAATTGCTCCCAAAAAGACCCATTATTCCTCCTCAACAAATCAATGTTTCCTCGTGCCAGAGCAGATTTTTTCCTAAGCGCTCTTTAGGGGGGGTAGAGTTTGAGGTGTCCGAACAGGCTATCTAGGCTTGGCAGTATCAGCCCCCCTAGGTGCTGCCATGGCCTTCTAGGTGTCCAAAGCGCATGCCAGCGTGCCCACGCAAGCATGCCATGGCCTCGGCTGCGTGCCTTGGCCTTGGTTGCTTGCCCATAAGGATAGCCTTGGGGGCTGCGTGCCCATGGGGAGCTGCCTTGGTCTTGGCTGCCTGCCGTGTCCTTGGCGTTGGCCTTGACTGCTGATTACCCGCATATTTGGAGAGATTTCCCAAAATTGAGGGTTTTTTGGAATATGAGGTTATTTCCTATGATCACGCATGCGGGGGGCATCCTAGGGGCATGCCCGCGTGCACACCATGCCGCATCGTCCCACATCGTCCCGCACTTCGAAGATATTGGCTCGTGCCGTTTTCCATTTTTGTGCTCCTAAATTCAGTACATGATTTTGGAGGAGGTTTCCAACAAGCAATTCGGCGTTCCGATCAGTTTTGAATTTTTTTCTGATTTTTCCTATTTTCTGGCTTCTGAAAATCATATAAAATAAAATATGTTGAATCTGGCGTCCAATTTTTACTGGTTGAAGGATACATTTTTCTTAGCATGTGTGCAAAAAATCAGATCAAGACTCCAAGAATTGCTCACAAAAAGATCCATTATTCCTCCTCATCAAATCAATGTTTCCTCGTGTCAGAGCAGATTTTTTCCTAAGTTCTCTTTAGGGGTGGTAGAGTTTGAGGTGTCCAAATAGGCTATCTGGGCTTGGCAGTAGCAGCCACCCCAAGTGCTGCCATGGCCTTCTAGGTATCCGAAGCGCATGCCAGCGTGCCCACGCAAGCATGCCATGGCCTTGGCTGCGTGCCTTGGCCTTGATTGCTTGCCCATGGGGACTGCCTTGGCTGCAGCATGCCCATGGAGAGCTGCCTTGGTCTTGGCTGCATGCCGTGTCCTTGGCGTTGCCCTTGGCTGCTGATTGCCCACATATTTGGAGTGATTTCCGAAAATTAAGGGTTTTTTGGAATATGAGGTTATTTCCCACGACGACGCAGGCAGGGGGCATCCCAGGGGCATGCCCGCGTGCACACCATACCGCATCGTCCCACATCGTCCCGCACTCCGAAGATATTGGCTCGTGCCTTTTTCCATTTTTGTGCTCCTAAATTCAGTCCATGATTTTTGAGGAGGTTTCCAACAAGCGATTCGGCGTTTTGATCAGTTTCGAATTTTTTATGATTTTTCCTTTTTTCTAGCTTCCGAAAATCTTAAAAAAAATATATATGTTGCATCTGGCCTCCAAATTTTGATAGGTTGAACGATACATTTTTCTTAGCATGTGTGCAAAAAATCAGATCAAGACTACAAGAATTGCTCCCAAAAAGACCCGTTATACCTCCTCAACAAATCAATGTTTCCTCATGCCAGAGCAGATTTTTTCCTAAGCGCTCTTTAGGGGGGTCGAGTTTGAGGTGTCCGAACAAGCTATCTAGGCTTGGCAGTAGCAGCCCCCCCAGGTTCTGCCATGGCCTTCTAGGTGTCCAAAGCGCGTGCCAGCGTGGCCACGCAAGCATGCCATGGCCTTGGCTGCGTGCCTTGGCCTTGGTTGCTTGCCCATGGGGACTGCCTTGGCGCTGCATGCCCGTGGGGAGCTGCCTTGGTCTTGGCTGCATGCCGTGTCCTTGGCGTTGGCCTTGACTGCTGATTACCCACATATTTGGAGTGATTTCCAAAAATTGAGGGTTTTTTGGAATATGAGGTTATTTCCCACGATCACGCATGCGGGGGGCATCCCAGGGGCATGCTCGCTTGTACACCAAGCCGCAACGTCCCACATCGTCCCGCACGCCGAAGATATTGGCTCGTGCCTTTTTCAATTTTTAAGCTCCTAAATTCAGTCCATGATTTTTGAGGAGGTTTCCACCAAGCGGTTCGGCGTTCCGAGGAGTTTTGAATTTTTTCTGATTTTTATATTTTCTGGCTTCCGAAAATATAAAAAATAAAATATGTTGCGTCTGGCCTCCAAATTTTGACAGGTTGAAGGATACATTCTTCTTAGCATGTGTGCCAAAAATCAGATCAAGACTCCAAGAATTGCTTCCAAAAAGACCCATTATTCCTCCTCAACAAATCAATGTTTCCACATGCCAGAGCGGATTTTTTCCTAAGCGCTCTTTAGGGGGGGTAGAATTTGAGGTGTCCGAAGAGGCTATATAGGCTTGGGAGTAGCAGCACCGCAAGTGCTGCCATGGCCTTGTAGGCGTCCAAAGCGCATGCCAGCGTGCCCACGCAAGCGTGCCGTGGCCTTGGCTGCGTGCCTTGGCCTTGGTTGCTTGCCCATGGGGACTGGCTTGGCTGCTGCATGCCCATGGGGAGCTGCCTTTGTTTTGGCTGCATGCCGTGTCCTTGGCGATGGCCTTGGCTACTGATTGCCCACATATTTGGAGTTATTTCCTAAAATTGAGGGTTTTTAGGAATATGAGGTTATTTCCCATGAGGACGCAGGCAGGGGGCATCCCAGGGGCATGCTTGCGTGCACACCACGCCGTATCGTCCCGCACACCGAAGATATTGGCTCGTGCCTTTTTCAATTTTTAAGCCCCTAAATTCAGTCCATGATTTTTGAGGAGGTTTCCAACAAGCGATTCGGCGTTCCGATCAGTTTTGAATTTTTTATGATTTTTCCTTTTTTCTAGCTTCCAAAAATCTTAAAAAAAATATATATGTTGCATCTGGCCTCCAAATTTTGACAGGTTGAAGGATACATTTTTTTTAGCATGTGTGCAAAAAATCAGATCAAGACTACAAGAATTGCTCCCAAAAAGACCCATTATTCCTCCTCAACAAATCAATGTATCCTCGTGCCAGAGCATATTTTTTCCTAAGCGCTCTTTAGGGGGCGTAGAGTTTGAGGTGTCCGAACAGGCTATCTAGGCTTGGCAGTAGCAGCCCCCCCAGGTGCTGCCATGGCCTTCTAGGTGTCCAAAGCGCATGCCAGCGTGCCCACGCAAGCATGCCATGGCCTTGGCTGCATGCCTTGGCCTTGGTTGCTTGCCCATGGGGACTGCCTTGGCTGCTGCATGCCTATGGGGAGCTGCCTTGGTCTTGGCTGCATGCCGTGTCCTTGGCGTTGGCCTTGACTGCTGATTACCCACATATTTGGAGTGATTTCCCAAAATTGAGGGTTTTTTGGAATATGAGGTTATTTCCCACGATCACGCATGCGGGGGGCATCCCAGGGGCATGCTCGCTTGTACACCATGCCGCAACGTCCCACATCGTCCCGCACGCCGAAGATATTGGCTCGTGCCTTTTTCAATTTTTAAGCTCCTAAATTCAATCCATGATTTTTGAGGAGGTTCCCACCAAGCGGTTCGGCGTTCCGAGGAGTTTTGAATTTTTTCTGATTTTTATATTTTCTGGCTTCCAAAAATCTAAAAAATAAAATATGTTGCGTCTGGCCTCCAAATTTTATCAGGTTGAGGGATACGTTCTTCTTAGCATGTGTGCCAAAAATCAGATCAAGACTCCAAGAATTGCTTCCAAAAAGACCCATTATTCCTCCTCAACAAATCAATGTTTCCACATGCCAGAGCGGATTTTTTCCTATGCGCTCTTTAGGGGGGGTAGAATTTGAGGTGTCCGAAGAGGCTATATAGGCTTGGGAGTAGCAACACCGCAGGTGCTGCCATGGCCTTCTAGGCGTCCAAAGCGCATGCCAGCGTGCCCACGCAAGCGTGCCATGGCCTTGGCTGCGTGCCTTGGGCTTGGTTGCTTGCCCATGGGGACAGGCTTGGCTTCTGCATGCCCATGGGGAGCTGCCTTTGTTTTGGCTGAATGCCGTGTCCTTGGCGATGGCCTTGGCTACTGATTGCCCACATATTTGGAGTTATTTCCTAAAATTGAGGGTTTTTTGGAATATGAGGTTATTTCCCATGAGGACGCAGGCAGGGGGCATCCCGGGGGCATGCCTGCGTGAACACCACGCCGTATCGTCCCACATCGTCCCTAACTCCGATTATATTGGCTTGTGCCTTTTTAAATTTTAAGCTCCTAAATTCAGTCCATGATTTTAGAGGAGGTTTCCAACAAGCGGTTCGGCGTTCCGAGCAGTTTTCAATTTTTTCTGATTTTTCCTTTTTTCTGGGTTTTGAAAATCATAAAAAATAAAATATGTTGAATATTGCGTCCAAAATTTGACAGGTTGAAGGATACATTTTTCTTAGCATGTGTACAAAAAATCAGATCAGGACTCCAAGAATTGCTCCCAAAAAGGCCCATTATTCCTCCTCAACAAATCAATGTTTCCACATGCCAGAGCAGATTTTTTCCTAAGCGCTCTTTAGGGGGGGTAGAATTTGAGGTGTCCGAAGAGGCTATATAGGCTTGGGAGTAGCAGCACCGCAGGTGCTGCCATGGCCTTCTAGGCGTCGAAAGCGCATGCCAGCGTGCCCACGCAAGCGTGCCATGGCCTTGGCTGCGTGCCTTGGCCTTGGTTGCTTGCCCATGGGGACTGGCTTGGCTTCTGCATGCCCATGGGGAGCTGCCTTTGTTTTGGCTGAATGCCGTGTCCTTGGCGATGGCCTTGGCTACTGATTGCCCACATATTTGGAGTTATTTCCTAAAATTGAGAGTTTTTTGGAATATGAGGTTATTTCCCATGAGGACGCAGGCAGGGGGCATCCCAGGGGCATGCCTGCGTGCACACCACGCCGTATCGTCCCACATCGTCCCTAACTCCGATTATATTGGCTTGTGCCTTTTTAAATTTTAAGCTCCTAAATTCAGTCCATGATTTTAGAGGAGGTTTCCAACAAGCGGTTCGGCGTTCCGAGCAGTTTTCAATTTTTTCTGATTTTTCCTTTTTTCTGGCTTCTGAAAATCATAAAAAATAAAATATGTTGAATATTGTCTCCAAAATTTGACAGGTTGAAGGATACATTTTTTTTAGCATGTGTACAAAAAATCAGATCAGGACTCCAAGAATTGCTCCCAAAAAGGCCCATTATTCCTCCTCAACAAATCAATGTTTCCACATGCCAGAGCAGATTTTTTCCTAAGCGCTCTTTAGGGGGGGTAGAATTTGAGGTGTCCGAAGAGGCTATCTAGGCTTGGCAGTAGCAGCCCCCTAAGTGCTGCCATGGCCTTCTAGGCGTCCAAAGCGCATGCCAGCGTGCCCACGCAAGCATGCCATGGCCTTGGCTACGTGCCTTGGCCTTGGTTGCTTGCCCATGGGGACTGCCTTGGCTGCTCCATGCCCATGGGGAGCTGCTTTAGTCTTGGCTGCATGCCGTGTCCTTGGCGATGGCCTTGGCTACTGATTGCCCACATATTTGGAGTTATTTCCTAAAATTGAGGGTTTTTTGGAATATGAGTTTATTTCCCACGAGGACGCATGCAGGGGGCATCCCAGGGGCATGCCCGCGTGCACACCATGCCGCATCGTCCCACATCGTCCCGCACTTCGAAGATATTGGCTCGTGCCGTTTTCCATTTTTGTGCTCCTAAATTCAGTACATGATTTTGGAGGAGGTTTCCAACAAGCGATTTGGTGTTCTGATCAGTTTTGAATTTTTTTTCTGATTTTTCCTATTTTCTGGCTTCTGAAATCATAAAAAATAAAATATGTTGAATCTGGCGTCCAATTTTTACAGGTTGAAGGATACATTTTTCTTAGCATGTGTGCAAAAAATCATATCTAGACTCCAAGAATTGCTCCCAAAAAGACCCATTATTCCTCCTCATCAAATCAATGTTTCCTCGTGCCAGAGCGGATTTTTTCCTAAGCGCGCTTTAGGGGGGGGGGAGAGTTTGAGGTGTCCGGACAGGCTATATAGGCTTGGCAGTAGCAGCTCCCCCAGGTGCTGCCATGGCCTTCTGGGTGTCCAAAGCGCATGCCAGCTTGCCCACGCAAGCATGCCATGGCCTTGGCTGCGTGCGTTGGCCTTGGTTGCATGCCCATGGGGAATGCCTTGGCTGCTGCATGCCCATGGGAGGCTGCTTTGCTCTTGGCTACATGCGGTGTCCTTGGCATTGGCCTTGGCTGCTGATTGCCCACATATTTGGAGTGATTTCCTAAAAATGGGTGTTTTTTGGAAAATGTGGTTATTTCCCTCGGCGAGGCCGGCAGGGGGCATCCCAGGGGCATGCCTGCGTGCACACCACGCCGCATCGTCCCACATCGTCCCGCACTCCGAAGATATTGGCTCGTGCCTTTTTCCATTTTTATGATACTAAATTCAATCCATGATTTTAGAGGAGGTTTCCAACAAGCGATTCGGCGTTCCGAGCAGTTTTGAATTTTTTATGGTTTTTCCTTCTTTCTAGCTTTCGAAAATCTTAAAAAATAAAATATATTGCAGCTGGCTTCCAAATTTTGACAAGTTGAAGGTTACATTTTACTTAGCATGTGTGCAATAAATCAGATCAAGACTCCAAGAATTGCTCCCAAAAAGACCCACTATTCCTCCTCAACAAATCAACGTTTCCTCGTGGCAGAGCGGATTTTTTCCTAAGCGCTCTTTAGGGGGGGATGAGTTGTTTGAATAGGCTATCTTGGCTTGACAACAGCAGCCCCCCGAGGTGTTGCCATGGCCTTCTAGGTGTCCCAAGGGCACGCCAGTGTTCCCACGCAAGCATGCCATGGCCTTGCCTGTGTGCCTTGACCTTGGCCGCTTGCCCGTGGGGGCAACCATGGCCTTGGCCATGGCAGCATGCACGCAAGTGTGCCTTGGCCTTGGCTGCCTGCCTGTGGGTGCTGCCGTGGCCTAGGCCGTGGCAGCATGCACGCAAGCATGCCTTGGCCTTGGCTACCTCCCCACGGAGGCTAGCTTGGCCTTGGCTGCCTGCGCATGGGGGCAATCTTGGACTTGGCTGCCTCCCATGGGGGATGCCCTGGCCTTGGCTACCTGCCCATGGGGGTTGCCTTGGGTACTGCATACCTTGGCCTTGGTAGCATGCCCATGGGAGGCTGGCTTGGTCTTGGCTGCATGCTGTGTCCTTGGCATTGGCCTTGGCTGCTGATTGCCCACATATTTGGAGTGACTTCCTAAAAATGAGGGTTTTTTTGGAAAATGTGGTTATTTCCCTCAGGGAGAAAGGCAGGGGGCATCTCAGGGGCATGCTCTCTTGCACACCATGCCGTATCGTCCCACATCATCCCGCACTCCGAAGATATTGGTCGTGCCTTTTTCCTTTTTTGTGCTCCTAAATTTAGTCCATGATTCTAGAGGAGGTTTCCAACAAGCGATTCGGCGTTCAGAGCTGTTTTGAATTTTTTATGATTTTTCATTTTTTCTAGCATCCGAGAATCTTGAAAAATAAAGTATGTTCCATCTGGCCTCCAAATTTTGACAAATTGAACGTTACATTTTTCTTAGCACGTGTGCAAAAAATCTGATCAAGACTCCAGGAATTGCTCCCAAAAAGCGCGATTATTCCTCCTCAACAAATCAATGTTTCCTCGTGCCAGAGCGGATTTTTTCCTAAGCACTCTTTAGGGGGGTATGAGTTGGAGGTGTCCGAAGAGACTATCTAGGCTTGGCAACAACAGCCCCCCTAGGTGCTGCCATGGCCTTCTAGGTGACCCAAGGGCATGCCAGCGTGCCCACGCAAGCATGCCATGGCCTTGCCTGTGTGCCTTGGCCTTGGCTGCTTGCCAATGGGGACTGCCATTGCCTTTGCCATGGCAGCATGCACGCAAGCATGCCCTGGCCTTGGCGGCATGCCCATGGGGGCTACCTTGGTCTTGGCTGCATGCTGTGTCCTTGGCATTGGCCTTGGCTTCTGATTTCCCACATATTTGGAGTGATTTCCTAAAAATGAGGGTTTTTTGGAAAATGTGGTTATTTCCCTCGGCGAGGCAGGCAGGGGGCATCCCAGGGGCATGCCTGCGTGCGCACCAAGCCACATCGTCCCACATCGTCCCGCACTCCGAAAATATTGGCTTGTGCCTTTTTCCATTTTTATGCTACTAAATTCAGTCCATGATTTTAGAGGAGGTTTCCAACAAGCGATTCGGCGTTCCGAGCAGTTTTGAATTTTTTATGATTTTTCCTTCTTTCTAGGTTCCGAAAATCTTAAAAAATAAAATATGTTGCATCTGGCCTCCAAATTTTGACAGGTTGAAGGTTACATTGTTCTTAGCATGTGTGCAATAAATCAGATCAAGACTCCAAGAATTGCTCCCAAAAAGACCCATTATTCCTCCTTAACAAATCAACGTTTCCTCGTGCCAGAGCGGATTTTTTCCTAAGCGCTCTTTAGGGGGGGATGAGTTGTCCGAAGAGGCTATCTTGGCTTGGCAGCAGCAGCGCCCCCAGGTTCTGCCATGGCCTTCTAATCCAAGGGCATGCCAGCGTTCCCACGCAAGCATGCCATGGCCTTGCCTGCGTGCCTTGGCCTTGGCCGCTTGCTCGTGGCGGCTACCATGGCCTTGGCCTTGGCTGCCTGCACGCAAGCGTGCCGTGGCCTTGGCTGCCTGCCCGTGGGTGCTGCCGTGGCCTTGGCCGTGGCAGCATGCACACAAGCATTCCTTGGGCTTGGCTACCTTCCCACGAAGGCTAGCTTGGCCTTGGCTGCCTGCGTATTGGGGCAATCTTGGCCTTGGCTGCCTCCCATGGGGGATGCCCTGGCCTTGGCTGCCTGCCCATGGGGGTTGCCTTGGGTACTGAATGCCCTGGCCTTGGCAGCATGCCCATGGGAGGCTGCCTTGGTCTTGGCTGCATGCTGTGTCCTTGGCGTTGGCCTTGGCTGCTGATTGCCCACATATTTGGAGTGACTTCCTAAAAATGAGGGTTTTTTGGAAAATGTGGTTATTTCCCTTAGGGAGAAAGGCAGGGGGCATCGCAGGGGCATGCGCTCTTGCACACCATGCCGCACCGTCCCATATCATCCCGCACTCCGAAGATATTGGTCGTGCCTTTTTCCATTTTTGTGCTCCTAAATTCAGCCATTATTTTCGAGGAGGTTTCCAACAAGCGATTCGGCGTTCCGAGCTGTTTTGAATATTTTATGATTTTTCATTTTTTCTAGCTTCCGAGAATCTTGAAAAATAAAGTATGTTCCATCTGGCCTCCAAATTTTGACAAATCGAAGGTTACATTTTCCTTAGCACGTGTGCAAAAAATCTGATCAAGACTCCGGGAATTGCTCCCAAAAAGACCGATTATTCCTCCTCAACAAATCAATGTTTCCTCATGCCAGAGCGGATTTTTTCTTAAGCACTCTTTAGGGGGGTATGAGTTGGAGGTGTCCGAAGAGACTATCTAGGCTTGGCAGCAGCAGCCCCCCCAGGTGCTGCCATGGCCTTCTAGGTGACCCAAGGGCATGCCAGCGTGCCCACGCAAGCATTCCTTGGCCTTGCCTGCGTGCCTTGGCCTTGGCTGGTTGCCCATGGGTACTGCCATTGCCTTGGCCGTGGCAGCATGCACGCAAGCATGCCTTGGCCTTGGCTGCCTGCCCATGGGGGCTGCCTTGGGTACTGCACGCCCTGGCCTTAGTGGCATGCCCATGGGAGGCTGCATTGGTCTTGATTGCATGCTGTATCCTTGGCTGCTGATTGCCCACATATTTGGAGTGATTTCCTAAAAATTAGGGTTTTTTGGAAAATGTGGATTTTTTCGTCGGCGAGGCAGGCAGGGGGCATCCTAGGGGCATGCCTGCGTGCGCACCATGCCGCATCGTCCCACATCGTCCCGCACTCCGAAGGTATTGGCTCGTGCCTTTTTCCATTTTTATGATACCAAATTCAGTCCATGGTTTTAGAGGAGGTTTCCAACAAGCGATTTGGCGTTCCGAGCAGTTTTGAATTTTTTTTTTATTTTTCCTTCTTTCTAGATTCCGAAAATCTTACAAAATAAAATATGTTGCATCTGGCTTCCAAATTTTGACAGGTTGAAGGTTACATTTTTCTTAGCGTGTGTGCAATAAATCAGATCAAGACTCCAAGAATTGCTCCCAAAAAGACCCATTATTCCTCTTCAACAAATCAACGTTTCCTCGTGCCAGAGCGGATTTTTTCCTCAGCGCTCTTTAGGGGGGGGATGAGTTGTCTGAATTGGCTATCTTGGCTTGGCAGCAGCAGCCCCCCCATGTGTTGCCATGGCCTTCTAAGTGTCCCAAGGGCATGCCAGCGTTCCCACGCAAGCATGCCATGGCCTTGCTTGCGTGCCTTGGCCTTGGCCGCTTGCCCGTGGGGGCTACCATGGCCTTGGCCATGGCAGTATGCACGCAAGCGTGCCTTGGCCTTGGCTGCCTGCCCGTGTGTGCTGTCGTGGCCTTGGTCGTCGCAGCATGCACGCAAGCATGCCTTGGCCTTGGCTACCTTCCCACGGAGGCTAGCTTGGCCTTGGCTGCCTACCCATGGGGGCAATCTTGGCCTTGGCTGCCTCCCATGGGGGATGCCTTGGCCTTGCCTGCCTGCCCATGGGGGTTCCCTTGGGTGCTGCATGCCCTGGCCTTGGCAGCATGCCCATGGGAGGCTGGCTTGGTCTTGGCTGCATGCTGTGTCCATGGCATTGGCCTTGGCTGCTGATTGCCCACATATTTGGAGTGACTTCCTAAAAATGAGGGTTTTTTGGAAAATGTGGTTATTTCCCTCAGGGAGAAAGGCAGGGGGCATCCCAGGGGCATGCTCTCTTGCACACCATGCCGCATCGTCCCACATCATCCCGCACTCTGAAGATATTGGTCGTGCCTTTTTCCATTTTTGTGCTCCTAAATTCAGCCATTATTTTCGAGGAGGTTTCCAACAAGCGATTCGGCGTTCCGAGCTGTTTTGAATTTTTTATGATTTTTCATTTTTTCTAGCTTCCGAGAATCTTGAAAAATAATGTATGTTCCATCTGGCCTCCAAATTTTGACAAATCGAAGGTTACATTTTCCTTAGCACGTGTGCAAAAAATCTGATCAAGACTACAAGAATTGCTCCCAAAAAGACCGATTATTCCTCCTCAACAAATCAATGTTTCCTCATGCCAGAACGGATTTTTTCTTAAGCACTCTTTAGGGGGGTATGAGTTGGAGGTGTCCGAAGAGACTATCTAGGCTTGGCAGCAGCAGCCCCCCCAGGTGCTGCCATGGCCTTCTAGGTGACCCAAGGGCATGCCAGCGTGCCCACGCAAGCATTCCATGGCCTTGCCTGCGTGCCTTGGCCTTCGCTGTTTGCCCATGGGGACTGCCATTGCCTTGGCCGTGGCAGCATGCACTCAAGCATGCCTTGGCCTTGGCTGCCTGCCCATGGGGGCTGCCTTGCGTACTGCACGCCCTGGCCTTAGTGGCATGCCCATGGGAGGCTGCATTGGTCTTGACTGCATGCTGTGTCCTTGGCATTGGCCTTGGCTGCTGATTGCCTACATATTTGGAGTGATTTCCTAAAAATGAGGGTTTTTTGGAAAATGTGGATTTTTACGTCGGCGAGGCAGGCAGGGGGCATCCCAGGGGCAAGCCTGCGTGCGCACCATGCCGCATCGTCCCACATCGTCCCGCACTCCGAAGGTATTGGCTCGTGCCTTTTTCCATTTTTATGATACCAAATTCAGTCCATGGTTTTAGAGGAGGTTTCCAACAAGCGATTCGGCGTTCCGAGCAGTTTTGAATTTTTTTTTTATTTTTCCTTCTTTCTAGCTTCCGAAAATCTTACAAAGTAAAATATGTTGCATCTGGGTTCCAAATTTTGACCGGTTGAAGGTTACATTTTTCTTAGCATGTGTGCAATAAATCAGATCAAGACTCCAAGAATTGCTCCCAAAAAGACCCATTATTCCTCTTCAACATATCAACGTTTCCTCGTGCCAGAGCGGATTTTTTCCTAAGCGCTCTTTAGGGGGGGATGAGTTGTCTGAGTTGGCTATCTTTGCTTGGCAGCAGCATCCCCCCTAGGTGTTGCCATGGCCTTCTAAGTGTCCCAAGGGCATGCCAGCGTTCCCACGCAAGCATGCCATGGCCTTGCTTGCGTGCCTTGGCCTTGGCCGCTTGCCCGTGGGGGCTACCATGGCCTTGGCCATGGCAGTATGCACGCAAGCGTGCCTTGGCCTTGGCTGCCTGCCCGTGGGTGCTGCCGTGGCCTTGGTCATCGCAGCGTGCACGCAAGCATGCCTTGGCCTTGGCTACCTTCCCACGGAGGCTAGCTTGGCCTTGGCTGCCTACCCATGGGGGCAATCTTGGCATTGGCTGCCTCCCATGGGGGATGCCCTGGCCTTGGCTGCCTGCCCATGGGGGTTGCCTTGGGTACTGCATGCCCTGGCCTTGGCAGCATGCCCATGGGAGGCTGGCTTGGTCTTGGTTGCATGCTGTGTCCTTGGGATTGGCCTTGGCTGCTGATTGCCCACATATTTGGTGTGACTTCCTAAAAATGAGGGTTTTTTGGAAAATGTGGTTATTTCCCTCAGGGAGAAAGGCAGGGGGCATCCCATGGGCATGCTCTCTTGCACACCATGCCGCATCGTCCCACATCATCCCGCACTCTGAAGATATTGGTTGTGCCTTCTTCCATTTTTGTGCTCCTAAATTCAGTCCATGATTTTAGAGGAGGTTTCCAACAATCGATTCGGCGTTCCGAGCTGTTTTGAATTTTTTATGATTTTTCATTTTTTCTAGCCTCCGAGAATCTTGAAAAATAAAGTATGTTCCATCTGGCCTCCAAATTTTGACAAATTGAAGGTTACATTTTTCTTAGCACGTGTGCAAAAAAGCTGATCAAGACTCCAGGAATATCTCCCAAAAAGAGCGATTATTCCTCCTCAACAAATCAATGTTTCCTTATGCCAGAGCGGATTTTTTCTTAAGCACTCTTTAGGGGGGTATGAGTTGGAGGTGTCTGAAGAGACTATCTAGGCTTGGCAGCAGCAGCCCCCCCAGGTGCTGCCATGGCCTTCTAGGTGACCCAAGGGTATGCCATCGTGCCCACGCAAGCATGCCACGGCCTTGCCTGCGTGCCTTGGCCTTGGCTGCTTGCCCATGGGGACTGCCATTGCCTTGGCCGTGGCAGCATGCACGCAAGCATGCCTTGGCCTTGGCTGCCTGCCCATGAGGGCTGCCTTGCGTACTGCACGCCCTGGCCTTAGCGGCATGCCCATGGGAGGCTGCCTTGGTCTTGGCTGCATGCTGTGTCCTTGGCATTGGCCTTGGCTGCTAATTGCCCACATATTTGGAGTGATTTCCTAAAAATGAGGGTTTTTTGGAAAATGTGGATATTTCCCTCGGCGAGGCAGGCAGGGGGCATCCCAGGGGCATGCCGCATCGTCCCACATCGTCCCGCACTCCGAAGATTTTGGCTCGTGCCTTTTTCCATTTTTATGATACTAAATTCAGTCCATGATTTTAAAGGAGGTTTCCAACAAGCGATTCGGCATTTCGAGCAGTTTTGAATTTTTTATGATTTTTCCTTCTTTCTAGCTTCCGAAAATCTTAAAAAATAAAATATGTTGCATCTGGCCTCCAAATTTTGACAGGTTGAAGGTTACATTTTTCTTAGCATGTATGCAATAAAGCAGATCAAGACCCCAAGAATTGCTCCCAAAAAGTCCAATTATTCCTCCTCAACAAATCAACGTTTTCCCGTGCCAGAGCAGATTTTTTCCTAAGCGCTCTTTATGGGGGGATGAGTTATTCGAAGAGGCTATCTAGGCTTGGCCGCAGCAGCCCCCCCAGGTGCTGCCATGGCCTTCTAGGTGTCCCAAGGGCATGTCAGCGTTCCCACGCAAGCATGCCGTGGCCTTGCCTGCGTGCCTTGGCCTTGGCTACTTGCCCGTGGGGGCTACCATGGCCTTGGCCATGGCAGCATGCACGCAAGCGTGCCTTGGCCTTGGCTGCCTGCCCGTGGGTGCTGCCGTGGCCTTGGCCGTGGCAGCATGCACGCAAGCATGCCTTGGCCCACGGAGGCTAGCTTGGCCTTGGCTGCCTGCCCATGGGGCAGTCTTGGCCTTGCCTGCCTCCCATGGGGGATGCCCTAGCCTTGGTTGCCTACCCATGGGGTTTGCCTTGGGTACTGCATGCCCTGGCCTTGGCAGCATGCCCATGGGACGTTGCCTTGGTCTTGGCTGCGTGCTGTGTCCTTGGCATTGGCCTTGGCTGCTGATTGCCCACATATTTGGAGTGACTTCCTAAAAATGAGGGTTACTTGGAAAATGTGCTTATTTCCCTCAGGGAGAAAGGCATGGGGCATCCCAGGGGCATGCGCGCTTGCACACCATGCCGCATCGTCCCACATCATCCCGCTCTTCGAAGATATTGGTCATGCTTTTTTCCATTTTTGTGCTCCTAAATTCAGTCCATGATTTTAGAGGAGGTTTCCAACAAGCGATTCGGCGTTCCGAGCTGTTTTGAATTTTTTATGATTTTTCCTTTTTTCTAGCTTCCGAGAATCTTGGAAAATAAAATATGTTCCATCTGGCCTCCAAATTTTGACAAATTGAAGGTTACATTTTTCTCAGCACCTGTGCAAAAAATCTTATCAAGACTCCAGGAACTGCTCCCAAAAAGACCGATTATTCCTCCTCAACAAATCAATGTTTCGTCGTGCCAGAGCGGATTTTTTGCTAAGCACTCTTTAGGGGGGTATGAGTTGGAGGTGCCTGAAGAGACTATCTAGGCTTGGCAGCAGCAGCCCCCCCAGGTGCTGCCATGGCCTTTTAGGTGACCCAAGGGCATGCCAGCGTGCCCACGCAAGCATGCCTTCGCCTTGCCTACGTGCCTTGGCCATGGCTGCTTGCCCATAGGGACTGCCATTGCCTTGGCCATGGCAGCATGCACGCAAGCATGCCTTGGCCTTGGCTGCCTGCCCATGGGGGCTACCATGGCCATGGCCATGGCAGCATGCACGCAAGCATGCCTTAGCCTTGGCTACCTTCCTATGAAAGCTAGCTTGGCCTTGGCTGCCTGCCCATGGGGGCAGTCTTGGCCTTGGCTGCCTCCACATGGGGGATGCCCTGGCCGTGGCTGCCTGCCCATGGGGGCTGCCTTGGGTACTGCACGCCCTGGATTTAGCGGCATGCCCATGAGAGGCTGCTTTGGTCTTGGATGCATGTTGTGTCCTTGGCATTGGCCTTGGCTGCTGATTGCCCACATATTTGGAGCGATTTCCTAAAAATGAGGGTTTTTTGGAAAATGTGGTTATTTCCCTCAGGGAGAAAGGCAGGGGGCATCCTAGGGGCATGCGCTCTTGCACACCATGCCGCATCGTCCTACATCATCCTGCACTCCGAAGATATTGGTCGTGCCTTTTTCCATTTTTGTGCTCCTAAATTCAGTCCATGATTTTAGAGGAGGTTTCCAACAAGCGATTCGGCGTTCCGAGCTGTTTTGAATTTTTTGTGATTTTTCCTTTTTTCTAGCTTCCGAGAATCTTGAAAAATAAAATATGTTCCATCTGGCCTCCAAATTTTGACAAATTGAAGGTTACATTTTTCTCAGCACCTGTGCAAAAAATCTTATCAAGACTCCAGGAACTGCTCCCAAAAAGACCGATTATTCCTCCTCAACAAATCAATGTTTCCTCGTGCCAGAGCGGATTTTTTGCTAAGCACTCTTTAGGGGGGTATGAGTTGGAGGTGCCTGAAGAGACTATCTAGGCTTGGCAGCAGCAGCCCCCCCAGGTGCTGCCATGGCCTTTTAGGTGACCCAAGGGCATGCCAGCGTGCCCACGCAAGCATGCCTTGGCCTTGCCTGCGTGCCTTAGCCATGGCTGCTTGCCCATAGGGACTGCCATTGCCTTGGCCATGGCAGCATGCACGCAAGCATTCCTTGGCCTTGGCTGCCTGCCGATAGGGGCTACCATGGCCATGGCCATGGCAGCATGCACGCAAGCACGCCTTAGCCTTGGCTACCTTCCCATGAAAGCTAGCTTGGCCTTGGTTGCCTGCCCATGGGGGCAGTCTTGGCCTTGGCTGCCTCCACATGGGGGATGCCCTGGCCGTGGCTGCCTACCCATGGGGGCTGCCTTGGGTACTGCACGCCCTGGATTTAGCGGCATGCCCATGAGAGGCTGCTTTGATCTTGGCTGCATGCTGTGTCCTTGGCATTGGCCTTGGCTGCTAATTGCCCACATATTTGGAGCGATTTCCTAAAAATGAGGGTTTTTTGGAAAATGTGGTTATTTCCCTCAGGGAGAAAGGCAGGGGGCATCCTAGGGGCATGCGCACTTGCACACCATGCCGCATCGTCCTACATCATCCTGCACTCCGAAGATATTGGTCGTGCCTTTTTCCATTTTTGTGCTCCTAAATTCAGTCCATGATTTTAGAGGAGGTTTCCAACAAGCTATTCGGCGTTCCGAGCTGTTTTGAATTTTTTATGATTTTTCCTTTTTTCTAGCTTCCGAGAATCTTGAAAAATAAAATATGTTCCATCTGGCCTCCAAATTTTGACAAATTGAAGGTTACATTTTTCTCAGCACCTGTGCAAAAAATCTTATCAAGACTCTAGGAATTGCTCCCAAAAAGACCGATTATTCCTCCTCAACAAATCAATGTTTCCTCGTGCCAGAGCGGATTTTTTACTAAGTACTCTTCAGGGGGGGTCTGAGTTGGAGTTGTCCGAAGAGACAATCCAGGCTTGACAGCAACAGCCCCCCCAGGTGCTGCCATGGCCTTCTAGGTGAGCCAAGGGCATGCCAGCATGTCCACGCAAGCATGCCATGGCCTTGCCTGCGTGCCTTGGCCATGGCTGCTTACCCATGGGGACTGCTATTGCCTTGGCCATGGCAGCATGCACGAAAGCATGCCTTGGCCTTAGCTGCCTGCCCGTGGAGGCTGCCATGGCCATGGCCCTGGCAGCATGCATGCAAGCATGCCTTGGCCTTGGCTACCTTCCCATGGAGACTAGCTTGGCCTTGGCTGCCTGCCCATGGGGGCAGTCTTGGCCTTGGCTGCCTCCCCATGAGTGATGCCCTGACTTTGGCTGTCTGCCCATGGGGGCTGCCTTGGGTACTGCACGCCCTGGCCTTAGCAGCATGCCCATGGGAGGCTGCCTTGGTCTTGGCTGCATGCTGTGTCCTTGGCATTGGCCTTGGCTGCTGATTGCCCACATATTTGGAGTGATTTCCTAAAAATGAGGGTTTTTTGGAAAATGTGGTTATTTCCCTCGGCGAGGCAGGTAGGGGGCATCCCAGGGGCATGCCTGCGTGCCCACCATGCCGCATCGTCCCACATCGTCCCGCACTCCAAAGATATTGGCTCATGCCTTTTTTCATTTTTATGCTACTTAATTCAGTCCATGATTTTAGAGGAGGTTTCCAACAAGCAATTCGGCGTTCCGAGCTGTTCTGAATTTTTTATGATTTTTCCTTCTTTCTAGATTCTGAAAATCTTAAAAAATAAACTATGTTGCATCTGGCCTCCAAATTTTGACAGGTTGAAGGATACATTTTTCTTAGCATGTGTGCAAAAAATCAGATCCAGACTCCAAGAATTGGTCCCAAAAAGACCCATTATTCCTCCTCAACAAATCAATGCTTCCTCGTTCCAGAGCGGATTTTTTCCTAAGCGCTGTTTAGGGGGGGATGAGTTGGAGGTGTACGAAGAGACTATCTAGGCTTGGCAGCAACTACCGCCCAGGTGCTGCCATGGCCTTTTAGGTGTCCCAAGGGCATGCCACCGTGCCCACGCAAGCATGCCATGGCCTTGCCTGCGTGCCTTGGCCTTGGCTGCTTGCCCGTGGGGGCTACCATGGCCTTGGCCATGGCAGCATGCACGCAAGCATGCCTTGGCCTTGGCTGCCTGCCCGTGGGTGCTACCGTGGCCTTTGCCGTGGCAGCATGCACGCAAGCATGCCTTGGCCTTGGCTACCATCCCACGGAGGCTAGCTTGGCCTTGGCTGCCTGCCTATGGGGGCAGTCTTGGCCTTGCCTGCCTCCCATGGGGGATGCCCTGTCCTTGGTTGCTTGCCCGTGGGGGTTGCCTTGGATACTACACGCCCTGGCCTTGGCAGCAAGCCCATGGGAGGCTGCCTTGGTCTTGGCTGCATGCTGTGTCCTTGGTCTTGGCCTTGGCTGCTGATTGCCCACATATTTGGAGTGACTTCCTAAAAATGAGGGTTTTTTGGAAAATGTGGTTATTTCCCTCAGGGAGAAAGGCAGGGGGCATCCCAGGGGCATGCGCTCTTGCACACCATGTCGCATCGTCCCACATCATCCCGCACTCCGAAGATATTGGTCGTGCTTTTTTCCATTTTTGTGCTCCTAAATTCAGTCCATGATTTTAGAGGAGGTTTCCAATAAGCGATTCGGCGTTCCGAGCTGTTTTGAATTTTTTATGATTTTTCATTTTTTCTAGCTTCTGAGAATCTTGAAAAGTAAAATGTGTTCCATTTGGCCTCCAAATTTTGACAAATTGAAGGTTACATTTTTCTTAGCACGTGTGCAAAAAATCTGATCAAGACTCCAGGAATTGCTCCCAAAAAGACCGATTATTCCTCCTCAACAAATCAATGTTTCCTCGTGCCAGAGTGGATTTTTTCCTAAGCACTCTTTAGGGGGGTATGAGTTGGAGGTGTCCGAAGAGACAATCCAGGCTTGGCAGCAGTAGCCCCCCCAAGTGCTGCCATGGCCTTCTAGGTGACGCAAGGGCATGCCAGCGTGCCCACGCAAGCTTGCCATGGCCTTGCCTGCGTGCCTTGGCCATGGCTGCTTCCCCATGAGGACTGCCATTGCCTTGGCCATGGCAGCATGCACGCAAGCATGCCTTGGCCTTGGCTGCTTGCCTAAGGGGGCTGCCATGGCCATGGCCCTGGCAGCATGCACGCAAGCATGCCTTGGCCTTGGCTACCTTCCCAGGGACGCTAGCTTGGCCTTGGCTGCCTGCCTATGGGGGCTGTCTTGGCCTTGGCTGCCTCCCCATGGGGGATGCCCTGGCCTTGGCTGCCTGCCCACGGGGGTTGCCTTGGGTACTGCATGCCTTGGCCTTGGCAGCATGCACGTGGGAGGCTGCCTTGGTCTTGGCTGCATGCTGTGTCCTTGGCATTGGCCTTGGCTGCTGATTGCCCACATATTTGGAGTGTCTTCCTAAAAATGAGGGTTTTTTGGAAAATGTGGTTATTTCCCTCAGGGAGAAAGGCAAGGGGCATCCCAGGGGCATGCGCTCTTGCACACCATGCCGCATCGTCCCACATCATCCCGCACTCCGAAGATATTGGTCGTGCCTTTTTCCATTTTTGGGCTCCTAAATTCAGTCCATGATTTTAGAGGAGGTTTCCAACAAGCGATCCGGCGTTCCGAGCTGTTTTGAATTTTTTATGATTTTTCCTTTTTTCTAGCTTCCGAGAATCTTGAAAAATAAAATATGTTCCATCTGGCCTCCAAATTTTGTCAAATTGAAGGTTACATTTTTCTTAGCACGTGTGCAAAAAATCTGATCAAGACTCCAAGAATTGCTCCCAAAAAGACCAGTTATTCCTCCTCAACAAATCAATGTTTCCTCGTGCCAGAGCGGATTTTTTGATAAGCACTCTTTAGGGGGGTATGAGTAGGAGGTGTCCGAAGAGACAATCCAGGCTTGGCAGTAGCAGCCCCCCCAGGTGCTGCCATGGTCTTCTAGGTGAGCCAAGGGCATGCAAGCATGCCATGGCCTTGCCTGCGTGCCTTGGCCATGGCTGCTTGCCCATGGGGACTGCTATTGCTTTGGCCATGGCAGCATGCACGAAAGCATGCCCTGGCCTTGGCTGCCTGCCCATGGGGGTTGCCATGGCCATGGCCCTGGCAGCATGCACGCAAGCATGCCCTGGCCTTGGCGGCATGCCCATGGGGGCTGCCTTGGTCTTGGCTGCATGCTGTGTCCTTGGCATTGGCCTTGGCCTCTGATTTCCCACATATTTGGAATGATTTCCTAAAAATGAGGGTTTTTTGGAAAATGTGGTTATTTCCCTCGGCAAGGCAGGCAGGGGGCATCCCAGGGGCATGCCTGCGTGCGCACCAAGCCGCATCGTCCCACATCGTCCCGCACTCCGAAAATATTGGCTCGTGCCTCTTTCCATTTTTATGGTACTAAATTCAGTCCATGATTTTAGAGGAGGTTTCCAACAAGCGATTCGGCGTTCCGAGCAGTTTTGAATTTTTTATGATTTTTCCTTCTTTCTAGGTTCCGAAAATCTTAAAAAATAAAATATGTTGCATCTGGCCACCAAATTTTGACAGGTTGAAGGTTACATTGTTCTTAGCATGTGTGCAATAAATCAGATCAAGACTCCAAGAATTGCTCCCAAAAAGACCCATTATTCCTCCTCAACAAATCAACGTTTCCTCGTGCCAGAGCGGATTTTTTCCTAAGCGCTCCTTAGGGGGGGATGAGTTGTCCGAAGAGGCTATCTTGGCTTGGCAGCAGCAGCGCCCCCAGGTGCTGCCATGGCCTTCTAGGTGTCCCAAGGGCATGCCAGCGTTCCCACGCAAGCATGCCATGGCCTTGCCCGCGTGTCTTGGCCTTGGCCGCTTGCCCGTGGCGGCTACCATGGCCTTGGCCATGGCAGCATGCACGCAAGCGTGCCTTGGCCTTGGCTGCCTGCCCGTGGGTGCTGTCGTGGCCTTGGCCGTGGCAGCATGCACACAAGCATTCCTTGGGCTTGGCTACCTTCCCACGGACGCTAGCTTGGCCTTGGTTGCCTGCGTATTGGGGCAATCTTGGCCTTGGCTGCCTCCCATGGGGGATGCCCTAGCCTTGGCTGCCTGCCCATGGGGGTTGCCTTTGGTACTGAATGCCCTGGCCTTGCCAGCATGCCCATGGGAGGCTGCCTTGGTCTTGGCTGCATGCTGTGTCCTTGGCGTTGGCCTTGGCTGCTGATTGCCCACATATTTGGAGTGACTTCCTAAAAATGAGGGTTTTTTTGAAAATGTGGTTATTTCCCTCAGGGAGAAAGGCAGGGGGCTTCGCAGGGGCATGCGCTCTTGCACACCACGCCGCACCGTCCAATATCATCCCGCACTCCGAAGATATTGGTCGTGCCTTTTTCCATTTTTGTGCTCCTAAATTCAGCCATTATTTTCGAGGAGGTTTCCAACAAGCGATTCGGCGTTCCGAGCTGTTTTGAATTTTTTATGATTTTTCATTTTTTCTAGCTTCCGAGAATCTTGAAAAATAAAGTATGTTCCATCTGGCCTCCAAATTTTGACAAATCGAAGGTTACATTTTCCTTAGCACGTGTGCAGAAAATCTGATCAAGACTCCAGGAATTGCTCCCAAAAAGACTGATTATTCCTCCTCAACAAATCAATGTTTCCTCATGCCAGAGCGGATTTTTTCTTAAGCACTCTTTAGGGGGGTATGAGTTGGAGGTGTCCAAAGAGACTATCTAGATTTGGCAGCAGCAGCCCCCCCAGGTGCTGCCATAGCCTTCTAGGTGACCCAAGGGCATGCCAGCGTGCCCACGCAAGCATTCCATGGCCTTGGCTGCGTGCCTTGGCCTTGGCTGCTTGCCCATGGGGACTGCCATTGCCTTGGCCGTGGCAGCATGCACGCAAGCATGCCTTGGTCTTGGCTGCCTGCCCATGGGGGCTGCCTTGCGTACTGCACGCCCTGGCCTTAGTGGCATGCCCATGGGAGGCTGCATTTATCTTGATTGCATGCTGTGTCCTTGGCATTGGCCTTGGCTGCTTATTGCCCACATATTTGGAGTGATTTCCAAAAAATGAGGGTTTTTTGGAAAATGTGGATTTTTACGTCGGCGAGGCAGGCAGGGGGCATCCAAGGGGCATGCCTGCGTGCGCACCATGCCGCATCGTCCCACATCGTCCCGCACTCCGAAGGTATTGGCTCGTGCCTTTTTCCATTTTTATGATACCAAATTCAGTCCATGGTTTTAGAGGAGGTTTCCAACAAGCGATTCGGCGTTCCGAGCAGTTTTGAATTTTTTTTTTTATTTTTCCTTCTTTCTAGCAGCCGAAAATCTTACAAAATAAAATATGTTGCATCTGGCTTGCAAATTTTGACAGGTTGAAGGTTAAATTTTTCTTAGCGTGTGTGCAATAAATCAGATCAAGACTCCAAGAATTGCTCCCAAAAAGACCCATTATTCCTCCTCAATAAATCAACGTTTCCTCGTGCCAGAGCGGATTTTTTCCTAAGCGCTCTTTATGGGGGGATGAGTTGTCCGAATTGGCTATCTTGGCTTGGCAGCAGCAGCCTCCCTAGGTGTTGCCATGGCCTTCTAGGTGTCCCAAGGGCATGCCAGCGTTCCCACGCAAGCATGCCATGGCCTTGCCTGCGTGCCTTGGCCTTGGCCGCTTGCCCATGGGGGCTACCATGGCGTTGGCCATGGCAGCATGCACGCAAGAGTGCCTTGGCCTTGGCTGCCTGCCCGTGGGTGCTGCCGTGGCCTTGGCCGTGGCAGCATGCACGCAAGCATGCCTTGGCCTTGGCTACCTTCCCATGGAGGCTAGCTTGGCCTTGGCTGCCTGCCCATGGGGGCAATCTTTGCCTTGGCTGCCTCCCATGGGGGATGCCCTGGGCTTGGCTGCCTGCCCATGGGGGTTGCCTTGGGTACTGCATGCCCTGGCCTTGGCAGCATGCACATGGGAGGCTGGCTTGGTCTTGGCTGCATGCTGTGTCCTTGGCATTGGCCTTGGCTGCTGATTGCCCACATATTTGGAGTGATTTCCTAAAATGAGGGTTTTTTTGGAAAATGTGGATATTTCCCTCGGCGAGGCAAGCAGGGGGCATCCCAGGGGCATGCCGCATCGTCCCACATCGTCCCGCACTCCGAAGATATTGGCTCGTGCCTTTTTCCATTTTTATGCTACTAAATTCAGTCCGTGATTTTAGAGGAGGTTTCCAACAAGGCATTCGGCGTTCCGAGCAGTTTTGAATTTTTTATGATTTTTCCTTCTTTCTAGATTCCGAAAATCTTAAAAAATAAACTATGTTGCATCTGGCCTCCAAATTTTGACAGGTTGAAGGATACATTTTTCTTAGCATGTGTGCAAAAAATCAGATCAAGACTCCAAGAATTGGTCCCAAAAAGACCCATTATTCCTCCTTAACAAATCAATGCTTCCTCGTTCCAGAGCGGATTTTTTCTTAAGCGCTGTTTAGGGGGGGATGAGTTGGAGGTGTACGAAGAGACTATCTAGGCTTGGTAGCAACTGCCGCCCAGGTGCTGCCATGGCCTTTTAGGTGTCCCAAGGGCATGCCACCGTGCCCACGCAAGCATGCCATGGCTTTGCCTGCGTGCCTTGGCCTTGGCTGCTTGCCCGTGGGGGCTACCATGGCCTTAGCCATGGCAGCATGCACGCAAGCATGCCTTGGCCTTGGCTGCCTGCCCGTGGGTGCTACTGTGGCCTTGGCCGTGGCAGCATGCACGCAAGCATGCCTTGGCCTTGGCTACCATCCCACGGAGGCTAGCTTGGCCTTGGCTGCCTGCCCATGGGGGCAGTCTTGGCCTTGCCTGCCTCCCATGGGCGATGCCTTGTCCTTGGTTGCCTGCCCGTGGGGGTTGCCTTGGGTACTGCATGCCCTGGCCTTGGCAGCATGCCCATGGCAGGCTGCCTTGGTCTTGGCTGCATGCTGTGTCCTTGGCCTTGGCCTTGGCTGCTGATTGCCCACAAATTTGGAGTGACTTCCTAAAAATGAGGGTTTTTTGGAAATTGTGGTTATTTCCCTCAGGGAGAAAGGCAGGGGGCATCCCAGGGGCATGCGCTCTTGCACACCATGCCGCATCGTCCCACATCATCCCGCACTCCGAAGATATTGGTCGTGCCTTTTTCCATTTTTGTGCTCCTAAATTCAGTCCATGATTTTAGAAGAGGTTTCCAACAAGCGATTCGGCGTTCCGAGCAGTTTTGAATTTTTTATTATTTTTCCTTCTTTCTAGCTTCCGAAAATCTTAAAAAATAAAATATGTTGCATCTGGCCTCCAAATTTTGACAGGTTGAAGGAAACGTTTTTCTTAGCATGTGTGCAAAAAATCAGTTCAAGACTCCAAGAAATGCACCCAAAAAGACCCATTATTCCTCCTCAGCAAATCAAAGTTTCCTCGTGCCAGAGCGGATTTTTTCCTAAGCGCTCTTTAGGGGGGGATGAGTTGTCCGAAGAGGCTATCTAGGCTTGGCAGCAGCAGCCCCCCCAGGTGCTGCCATGGCCTTTTAGGTGTCCCAAGGGCATGCCAGCGTTCCCACGCAAGCATGCCATGGCCTTCTAGGTGTCCCAGGGGCATCCCTGCGTGCACACCATGCCGCATCGTCCCACATCGTCCCGCACTCCTAAGATATTGGCTCATGCCTTTTTCCATTTTTATTCTACTAAATTCAATCCATGATTTTAGAGGAGGTTTCCAACAAGCGATTCGGCGTTCCAAGCAATTTTGAATTTTTTATGATTTTTCCTTCTTTCTAGCTTCCGAAAATCTTAAAAAATAAAATATGTTGCATCTGGCCTCCAAATTTTGACAGGTTGCAGCTTACATTTTTTTTAGCATGTGTGCAATAAATCAGATCAAGACTCCAAGAATTGGTCCCAAAAAGACCGATTATTCCTCCTCAACAAATCAACGTTTCCTCGTGCCAGAGCGGATTTTTTCCTAAGCGCTCTTTAGGGGGGGATGAGTTGTCCGAAGAGGCTATCTAGGCTTGGCAGCAGCAGCCCCCCCAGGTGCTGCCATGGCCTTCTAGGTGTCCCAAGGGCATGCCAGCGTTCCCACGCAAGCATGCCATGGCCTTCTAGGTGTCCTAGGGGCATGCACGCGTGCACACCATGCCGCATCGTCCCACATCATCCCGCACTCCGAAGATATTGGCTCGTGCCTTTTTCCATTTTTATGCTACTAAATTCAGTCTACGATTTTAGAGGAGGTTTCCAACAAGCGATTCGGCGTTTCGAGTAGTTTTGAATTTTTTTATGATTTTTCCTTCTTCCTAGCTTCCGAAAATCTTAAAAAATAAAATATGTTGCATCTGGCCTCCAAATTTTGACAGGATAAAGGATACGTTTTTCTTAGAATGTGTGCAAAAAATCAGATCAACACTCCAAGAATTGCTCCCAAAAAGACCCATTATTCCTCCTCAACAAATCAATGTTTCCTCCTGCCAGAGCGGATTTTTTCCAAAGCACTCTTTAGGGGGGGTAGAGTTTTAGGTGTCCGAAGAGGCTATCTGGGCTTAGCACTAACAGCCCCCCTAGGTGCTGCCATGGCCTTCTAGGTGTCCAAAGGGCATGCCAGCGTGCTCACGCAAGCATGCCATGGCCTTGGCTGCGTGCCTTGGCCTTGGCTGCTTGCCCATGGGGACTGCCTTGGCTACTGCATGCCCATGGGGAGCTTCATTGGTCTTGGCTGCATGCCGTGTCCTTGGCATTGGCCTTGGGTGCTGATTGCCCACATATTTGGAGTGATTTCCAAAAGATGAGGTTTTTTTGGAAAATGTGGTTATTTCCCTCGAGGAGGCACGCAGGGGGCATCCCAAGGGCATGCCCCCTTGCACACCATGCCGCATCGTCCCACATCATCCCACACTCTGAAGATATTGGCTCGTGCCTTTTTCCATTTTTGTGCTCTTAAATTCAGTCCATGATTTTAGAGGAGGTTTTTAACAAGCGGTTTGGCGCTCCGAGCATTTTTGAATTTATTATCATTTTTCCTATATTCTTGCATCCAAAAATCATAAAAAATAAAATATGTTGAATCTAGCCTCCAAATTTTGACAGGTTGAATGCTACATATTTCTTAGCATGTGTGCAAAAAATCAGATCAAGACTTCAATAATTGCTCCAAAAAAGACACATTATTCCTCCTCAACGAATCAATGTTTCCTCGTGCCAGAGCGAATTTTTTCCTAAGCGCTCTTTAGGTGGGGAAGAGTTGGAGGTGTCTGAAGAGGCTATCTAGGCTTGGCAACGGCAGCCCCCCTAGGTGCTGCCATGGCCTTCACGGTTTCCCAAGGGCATGCCAGCGTGCCCACGCAAGCATGCCATGGCCTTAGCTGCGTGCCTTGGCCTTGGCTGCCTACCCATGGGGGCTGCCATGGCCTTGGCCACGGTAGCATGCACGCAAGCATGCCTTAGCCTTGGTTGCCTGCCCATGGTGGCTGCCTTGGCCTTGGCTTCCTACCCATGGGGGGATGCCCTGGCCTTGGCTGCTGCATGCCTTGGCCTTAGCAGCATGCCCATGGGGGGCTGCCTTGGTCTTTGCTGCATGCCGTGTCCTTAGCATTGGCTTTGGCTGCTGATTGCCCACATATTTGGTGTGATTTCCTAAAAATGAGGATTTTTTGGAAAATGAGGTTATTTCCCTC